>JAHLJT010005639.1:0-11964 GCA_031308135.1 Acheta domesticus
GCGCTGGGACAGGATAACCCACGGCTATTGCCTCAGGAATCCTGCCGCCTTATCCCGCTAGAGCGGAGTGCAGCGTGATAGCGTGTAGGTCGTTATTGGCGCTGAGACAAGGACAACACGGCTTTGCCTCAGAATCCTGCCCCTTATCACGCGTAGAGCGGAGTGCAGCGGATAAGCGGTGGTGGTCGTTTATTGGCGCTGAACAGGAAACCCACGGCTATTTCTCAGGAATCCTGGCCGCCTTATCCCGCGTAGAGCGGAGTGCAGCGTGATAAGCGGTGGTAGTCGTTTATTGGCGCTGGGACAGATACCCACGGCTATTGCCTCAGGAATCCTGCCGCCTTATCCGCGTAGAGCGGGAGTGCAGCGTGATAAGCGTGGTAGGTCGGTTATTGGCGCTGGGACAGGAAACCCACGGCTATTGCCTCAGGAATCCTGCCGCCTTATCCCGCGTAGAGCGGAGTGCAGCGTGATAAGCGGTGGTAGGGTCGTTATATTGGCGCTGAGGACAGGATACCCACGGCTATTGCTCAGGAATCCTGCCGCCTTATCCCGCGTAGAGCGGAGTGGCAGCGTGATAAGCGGTGGTAGGTCGTTTATTGGCGCTGGACAGGATAACCCACGGCTATTGCCTCAGGAATCCTGCCGCCTTATCCCGCGTAGAGCGGAGTGCAGCGTGATAAGCGGTGGTAGGTCGTTTATTGGCGCTGAGACAGGACAACACGGCTATTGCCTCAGGAATCCTGCCGCCTTATCCCGCGTAGAGCGGAGTGCAGCGTGATAAGCGGTGGTAGGTCGTTTATTGGCGCTGGGACAGGATAACCCACGGCTATTGCCTCAGGAATCCTGCCGCCTTATCCCGCGTAGAGCGGAGTGCAGCGTGATAAGCGGTGGTAGGTCGTTTATTGGCGCTGGGACAGGATAACCCACGGCTATTGCCTCAGGAATCCTGCCGCCTTATCCCGCGTAGAGCGGAGTGCAGCGTGATAAGCGGTGGTAGGTCGTTTATTGGCGCTGAGGACAGGACAACCCACGGCTATTGCCTCAGGAATCCTGCCGCCTTATCCGCGTAGAGCGGAGTGCAGCGTGATAAGCGGTGGTAGGTCGTTTATTGGCGCTGGGACAGGATAACCCACGGCTATTGCCTCAGGAATCCTGCCGCCTTATCCCGCGTAGAGCGGAGTGCAGCGTGATAAGCGGTGGTAGGTCGTTTATTGGCGCTGGGACAGGATAACCACGGCTATTGCCTCAGGAATCCTGCCCGCCTTATCCCGCGTAGAGCGGAGTGCAGCGTGATAAGCGGTGGTAGGTCGTTTATTGGCGCTGGACAGGACAACCACGGCTATTGCCTCAGGAATCCTGCCGCCTTATCCCGCGTAGAGCGGAGTGCAGCGTGATAAGCGGTGGTAGGTCGTTTATTGGCGCTGAGACAGGACAACCCACGGCTATTGCCTCAGGAATCCTGCCGCCTTATCCCGCGTAGAGCGGAGTGCAGCGTGATAAGCGGTGGTAGGTCGTTTATTGGCGCTAGGACAGGATAACCCACGGCTATTGCCTCAGGAATCCTGCCGCCTTATCCCGCGTAGAGCGGAGTGCAGCGTGATAAGCGGTGGGTAGGTCGTTTATTGGCGCTGAGACAGGACAACACGGCTATTGCCTCAGGAATCCTGCCGCCTTATCCCGCGTAGAGCGGAGTGCAGCGTGATAAGCGGTGGTAGGTAGTTTATTGGCGCTGAGACAGGACAACCCACGGCTATTGCCTCAGGAATCCTGCCGCCTTATCCCGCGTAGAGCGGAGTGCAGCGTAATAAGCGGTGGTAGGTCGTTTATTGGCGCTGAGACAGGACAACCCACGGCTATTGCCTCAGGAATCCTGCCGCCTTATCCCGCGTAGAGCGGAGTGCAGCGTGATAAGCGGTGGTAGGTCGTTTATTGGCGCTGAGACAGGACAACCCACGGCTATTGCCTCAGGAATCCTGCCGCCTTATCCCGCGTAGAGCGGAGTGCAGCGTGATAAGCGGTGGTAGGTCGTTTATTGGCGCTGAGACAGGATAACCCACGGCTATTGCCTCAGGAATCCTGCCGCCTTATCCCGCGTAGAGCGGAGTGCAGCGTGATAAGCGGTGGTAGGTCGTTTATTGGCGCTGAGACAGGACAACCCACGGCTATTGCCTCAGGAATCCTGCCGCCTTATCCCGCGATAGAGCGGAGTGCAGCGTGATAAGCGGTGGTAGGTCGTTTATTGGCGCTGGGACAGGATAACCCACGGCTATTGCCTCAGGAATCCTGCCGCCTTATCCCGCGTAGAGCGGAGTGCAGCGTGATAAGCGGTGGTAGGTCGTTTATTGGCGCTGAGACAGGACAACACGGCTATTGCCTCAGGAATCCTGCCGCCTTATCCCGCGTAGAGCGGAGTGCAGCGTGATAAGCGGTGGTAGGTCGTTTATTGGCGCTGAGACAGGACAACCCACGGCTATTGCCTCAGGAATCCTGCCGCCTTATCCCGCGTAGAGCGGAGTGCAGCGTGATAAGCGGTGGTAGGGGTCGTTTATTGGCGCTGAGACAGGACAACCCACGGCTATTGCCTCAGGAATCCTGCCGCCTTATTCCGCGTAGAGCGGAGTGCAGCGTGATAAGCGGTGTTAGGTCGACCAGTCGGAGGGAAGTGCAGGTATTTTTCATTCTCTTCAAAAGAAACAAGATGTGAAATTAATAACTTGATTAATTACTTTATCCATTTTGTGGAAATAATTCGTGTAATAAGCGAAAACCTGAGAATGAAATTACGAGGGTTGTACCAAAATTAAGGTTCCCAATGAGCTACAGCCTCGAGGGAAGGTGCTAGGCAAAATCCGACACAGTGCCGTGCGCAGTGGTTCCCCCACTCTCAAGCCCGCCCGTCTGCGATTCGCTATTTCGCTCAGTGTTCGCTTGGCAGCCGTCTGAGATGGAAGTGTCGATCGCCGCTCCTGCCAAGTGCGAGGTTCGAGCAGTAATCCGGTTTCTCCACGCAAGGGAGTTACCGCAATCCAGGAGGAGGAATCCAGAATCGCCGGAGAGGATGACTGACGGAGGGAGTAGTGCTTCTTCACGAAACGCTCGAACCCACGTCGCTCGTCCAACACAGGAGCTTTTGAAGAAATTTGAATGGACCGTTATGCCCCATCCTCCGTACAAGTTGGACTTAGCCCCCCGCGATTATCACCTCGCCCTCAAGCTAAAGGAACACCTAGGTGGCAAGCGCTTTAAGAGCGACGATGAAGTCCGAGCAGAGATCACACGCTTCCTTAACGCATTGGCGGGAGACTTCTTCGACTTATGAATACAAAAGCTGGAGCACCGTCTTCAAAAGTGTGTCAAAAAATGGAGACTTGTTGAAATATTGACAACAGTGTAAGCTTTTCAGCGATGTATAAATTAATAACAATAAATAATGTTTTCTACTTGTAAAAAATTTGGGAACCTTACTTTTGGTACAACCCTCGAACTTTTTGTCCTCCAAACGTGATGGTGAAACTCTCGTTGGATATGTTCTTGTCGTGAGAAGGAATAGTTCGTTTTGGTATGTATGTGTCCGCTGCGCGGTACTGTAATTTTCTGTATTCGCCATTGCGACAAAGATAATGGGCTTGAAGGCAGTGATAGCTAATGATATTAGATGAACTTTTGAAATTGTAGTGATAAGGAAGGGAAGAGGAGAAAGAACGTTTTAGAGCGTGATGGACGAGTAGTCGCTGAACAGATCAATTAAATTGTATAAGTTATCAGAGAAAATGTTTAGATAATCGCCTAACCCCAGAGTTCAAATTTACCTGTATATTTGTGTTATGTAATTGTAATTAGAATGTTGGAACTGTTTTGTAACGATTGATGGATAATACGAACAATTACTAAGTTTGATGGATACGAATAATTACTAAATGCTCAATGGTTGATTCATGCATTATTAATTCGAATTCAAACCTTCGTAATTGTGAAAAAATTCTCACGTTCTATAAAAAGCATTATCCGATTACTTTTTTGGCAACTTGCTATACGCGTTAGCAAGGATGCATAAAAGATGGGATGTAAGGAGTAAGGTAAACCTAGGAAAACATCAATCAAGATGGCCGAACACAAAATCAAGATATGAGAGTTGAGAATGAAAAGGGAAGAAAACAGAACTAATGGAAGTGGACAAGAGGAGCAAGTAAGAGATGATACTGAAAAGGGAAATGTAAGGAGGTAACACGCAATATAAATTATAGATTTACAGATATATACGTAACTGGCATTAATTTAGGTCATTCATAATGCCTGAACAAAAACACGTTCATGGAATTATCACATAAATGCGTAGTAGGGGAAGGTCGGGTGATATCGTACAGCGGGTGGTATCGGACAAAAGTAGTTCAGGGAACTGGGCACTGGTGGTAGCACGTGCCACACTGTCATTATATTCCTGGACACGAATTAGCTTTGCATATGCCGTATGAGGTGAGTACATCAATCAGTTTGGTTATAGCGACACGCATTACGTTTTTTTCATGCTGACCGGTGTACGGAGATCACTTTGGAGCTATGAAAATTTTTTAGGATAAGTTTAAATTCATTCTACCGATGTTTGCTTAGGTGTATTTGTTACGTTACAGCAATACAACGTTGTTTGTACAATTTATATCTGTGTTGAATTCTTCTGAAGGATGACGGCCGTTCGGGTGGTATCGGACAAAGTAGAATCGGATGGTACCGGACAGTTACTTCTTCGCCTTCTCTTCACTTTTCCATATTCTTGCGTGTAGGTTGTTAGGAGGTAATATTCGAATACTAATGTGGTTTTTATATCCACATTATTATATTATATGGAAGAAATAATAGGAAGATAGTCATTATGAAGGTCATTTCAAAAGAAAAACCCTTCAATAATGATAGTTGTGAAGCTATAAATTGAACATAATAGTTGAGTTGTTTTTTAATTCAAGAACTGGTGTTTTCCCTTGTAAAAAAATACTCAGTTTTTCTTGTATTAAGCAATTAAATATTTTTCTCAATAGCGAGCGTATCTTTGATGAATTGCTGTAAAAACTTCATTAAAATTATTTTACCATTATTTACTTAGTTGTCCGATACCACCCTCCACTCTTCAGACGTGTAAATTGTCAACGATTTTTCTATTCCCAAATAATCATATTATTTTACTTTCAAACCAAACGGCTTTGATAGAGTGTGTGAGTAAGAGATTGAAGTTTCAAATTCTGTATTTTAAGAATAATTTTAACAAACCTTAATTAAGAAATCATACTTAAAGCTAAGGTGGCCGATACCACACGACCTTCCCCTAAGTACAATAATTCACTGATTCACCCCGTGTGGCCGAACCCACACGTCGCGACCGGCAAACGTATTCTTCAGAAAACACAGCTCAAGGTAAAGTTGTGTCAATGAAATGAATGTTCGAATCATTTATCAATATTAATATTATTTCACTTTCTAAAATATAATTTTAAGTTCGTCGCTAAGTATCGGTGCATTAAGGGTAAACCCATCGGCTCAGACCAGGAATTTGCAGACAAGTGAGGTCATCTGGCAACGCAGTGTATATAACGTCACTACAGTGAGAGGTGAGATCAAATGCGTGGGGTTCGCACCGGAAGCTAATTGCTGGGAGATCGCTCATGCCGACGGACGGAATGCGGAAAAATGAAAATCCATGCCTGATCAGAACCTCGACAGATCACAATTCTACTACTTACTCATATTAGGATATGATAAAGTAAAAATATTGATTCCGAACTCTAATCCGAACAAAAAGCTCGTAGGCAAATAGAAAAATTACCTATCGAAAAATGCAAATTAAATTGTTACAAACACAAAAAATAATTTGATCACCTTATGAAACAAATTATTTTTTTGAAAAAAAAAATTGGACAGTTGTCTTTATAAAATAAGGCAGAAAAAAGCCGGAACATTGAAATTAGTAAATTCACACAAAAATATTTTGAATTCTTAGCGAGCATTATAAAAATAATTTCATCCGGATTGATTAAGCAAATGTTTAAAAATATATTGCATGGTAAAATGAGAAGTGAGTAAAGCGAGGAAGCACCTATCTAAAGAAAAAAAGAAATTTGGGCCAAGGACCAAAAGAAATTTGGACCACATGTTTCCATGTAATTTTCATATTTAAAAGTAGTGTCAAGATTTTCAAGCAAGAGAGAAAGGAATACAATATCGAAAATAGGAAACATATGAAGTAAAATACCTGGGCTCCGTGTCTTGTCAGCTTCAAAATGATGACCTATCGGCCCTTCCGAATTCCGAAGCTATCTCACCACCCTCATCACCTGGCAACGAGAGCCGTTGTCACTCGCATAGCATTGTTAACTACATCCTAATTCTCAGAAAGACCTCTGTCATTTTTTCGCGTCTCTGGAATGTAAATAACTTATCTCTGAATAGTATGTTAGGAATTTTAAGAATAGATATTTTGTAATGAAACATTGAATTGAATTGCCTTATTTTACGTGGCGAGACTCAGGCCATGAGGCTTGCTCTTCCGTCTGACCACGCAAATTTCGCTACGCTCATTTCACCCACTAGCGGAGAAAGAAGTTATTCCATGGACAACGAAACAGGCAATTTTGAATTTAGCTCAGAGGTGTCATTTAGGCTTGAGGATCTTTTCCGTGCAGTAAATCTACTAACATGAGACAGCCGGCTTTACTTCCCCTCCGAAGGAAGGCATAAGGAGGATTTTTTCGCCCTTAAATTCCCCGGTTGCGATCGGGTTTGAACCCGCGCACTTGGGTATAACAGTTCGGTACGCTAACCGTTACACCATCGCCGCCGAAAAGCATGTGATTTCTTCAAATTTCTGATTAACATAAGTTGTTCCATTAATTTTTGTCAAGGGAAAAATGTGTATTTCCGTCAAAATCTCCGGGTTACGGTACTTTTTTGTTCACATAAATCTTACTTAAAAATCCTCATGCCAAAGCTGCATTTAATATTTCCAGATCGATCAAATTCCTTGGGTCTCGAATGTCGTCTGTGTTCACTTTTTAATGTGACGATTATTTAATTCAAATGATTTTTTAAATAATTTATTATGTCAATATTTTTTTATAAAATTGTTCTTTAATTGTGCCTTTTTATGTGTCACCATTTTAATTCATAAAATGTAATTAACTACTAACTTGTAAAATATCATTTTATACTTCTTTAACGTTTGAAAAACGAAGTAGTTTTGAGTTAATAATATGTACTCAACCCGGAGTTCATTTAGTGTAGAATGAAAAAGTTATCAAATTGAAAAATACAAATTATATAAGACAATATACAGTAAAGTTCATGTTTAATGCAATCACTAAAAGATCACTAAAACCGAGTGTAGAGATTGCGAACGACAAACTCACAACCTGCAGCGAAGTTATGTTTATTCTGTTCTATTACACATTTTCTTTATTGAATATTAAAGATACACAAATAAATTGTACTATGACAAATCAGAGGTCACATCAACAATCCGACGAGCCAAAGTAGAATTACAACTTTTCACATTGTATGCAAAAGCTGAGCAACTGTTCATTTTTGGGAAAATTGTTCGTAGTTTCTCACCTCCCAATTTCCATCACTTAATTCAAATAATCATCGTTAAATTCTCAAGTACTTATAAATCGTCGTTATAATTTATCTGCTCCATATCATAGACCTATTACATGCACGAGCAATTAGTTTTTAAATTGTTAACTGATTTGCCAATTCGTATTAATAGAATTTTCTTAAAAATACACGTTACCAGGAGATCGCGTTTATTTGATCTATCGAATGAGAGGCCATCCTTACACACCGAGCTTTTTCTTTGGGAATTACCTACATGAAACAAACGTGAAAGAAGAAATTTTAAAATAGTATCTTAAATGCAATTACAGAAGGACTAAAGAAGTTTGAAATACCTGGTCGTCCTCAGTTTCCGCCTTAATAACTGATGCCAATGTGATCTCTGGCCGACAACCTTGGATGTTACCCCGCCTCTTTACTCAATTTACTCGGCGACGTACACACTTTGTTAGAGAACAACAATGTTTGATTCTCAGCGTTGCTCACATTTTAAAGTGAATTGTGATATTTGGTGATTAAATAGGGTGCTAAAAATTGTACGAATAGGTATTTCATAACATCTACATTTTAACCCGTCACCTAATGTGAGCTAATTCGATGACATCACTGCCGACCGAAAACTCTGTTGATAAAAATGAAAATGGAAAATAAATATTATTTAAGATATCGTCCGTTGAAATGAAGGATATAAGAGTTTGGACTTAGAATACTACTAATTTTAATTTCATTATACTCTTAACAATTTTGTGAGAAAAACATGGTGTTCCTGAATAAGTTAGATAATTGTTCGCAAGTAGTAAGAGGAATCCAATTCCCTTCTTCTATTTTAAAACCAAGTCGTCCTTGAGAGTTAAATTTGCAGTTTTATGAAGGGAAAGAAAGAAAGAAAGAAAGGAAAAAAACACACAAGAAAACCCCCACATACAACAGCACATACTTTCTCGCATTATTTCTAAATTTGCACAATTTTAGAACATTCAAAGAGTTCAATGAAAATGAGACATAAGCAATTCTTTTCAGCGTTATTTTTCAATCAGTGGGAAAAATTGGAGCTTATTTTTGAAAAAATGTTTTTACTTATAAATTGCATAAATTTCAAGAATAAATTGCGTAAATATTGCACGCTTTTCCAAAGAAAGTAGTACAGATTTTCTTACAAAGCTGCCTTTCAGATCCTTTTGTATAGAGCAAACATTTCTATCTTCAATTTTGTAGTTTTTAAATTTTAAATTTTTACAGTTCTCGAAAATGCAGAGTTCGCTGAAATGACATAGTACCACATTTTATACCGTGCTAGATACATACAAAGACGATAACATGTAAAGAAAAAAAGTTGGAGCCGTTTTCGAGAAAAAAAATGTTTAGAAAAATTAAAAATTGGTGTATTTTCAGCAGAATTACGAAAAAACTACTCATATTTTCGTCGTGTCATATCTTATAAAGTTTCTCGAATAACTCAAAAGTTTTTCTGTGAAAACAGCAAAAAATTTCACATTTTTCAGAAATTCCTAAACGACATTTTTCTCAGAAACGGCTCCCAAAGTTTGCCATTTAGTACGGAAATGTCATTTAGTATAGAAATTCATTTTATGTTATGACAATAGAAAATGACTTATTTTATACGTCACTTTTTTTAAATTTTTTCGTCGTTTTCGATGAATACATCATTTTTAACCTTTCCCGCTAATTTTTAATTCATTTTCCTGATTTCATCTATTTTAATATCATTGTAATGGTACTTGCTTCAAATAATATTTATGAGATGCTTAATATTCTCGACATAATTCCTGAGTATATATGTATGTATGTATGTATGTATATATATATAATATATATATATATCTATATATATATATATATATATATATACACGGCAGCTCATTCGATTTCTTTCCTCAGAAGTAATGTCAGCCATTGTGAGTATGTAATACAAAATATAAGTATCAGTGACGTCTGTCAGTGCCATTAGCGGGTCAGCCGATTTCGGATAACTAACTCGGGCCTGATGGCCCGAGTCTCGCCACGTAAAAGAAGGCATTAACTAACTCACTAAGTAGTTAACTAACTATACACAGAGATTTTCTGGTAAACAGTCCAAACCAAAAGTCTGAAAGGTGAGTTCTCTTGAATGAATAGAAAAAGCTTCGATTACATCAGTAACGTGTCCAACAGCTTGAGTTGTTCATTCGAACTGGTTTTGTTGACATTTTTTTTTTGTTTTGGGCATTTCATTTTTCTTTTCTTTTAGGACATTTTTAGAACATTTTATTGATCATTTTTGGCGATGTTTGAGATCATGAAAATCCGCCCCCTCCCTATTAATAACAGTTAGTGATAGAAGTGGCACACCTAAATATATCTCTTTTTGGGTAGAGACTATTCGTTTTGCTCCACCCCCTTCTTGGCTTAACTTAGATTCACTATTGGTTGCTTCAGATAGGGAAGAGGGGATTGGGGGAGGCTTGTCTTGTGAAGAAGGGAGAATATAGGATGAATGGTTGGACGGGGGTAATGGGTGTTGCAGATACAGTAGACTTCGTCTTCATCGTACTCATCATTCATCATCACTACTATCTACAGTAACAGATTCACTGCCAGAAATTCATTGTTCTTGTAATTATTACTACAAGTTGTAGTAATAATTATTTTCAAAGTCATTTTTAAAGGTTTTTTTTCAAAAATTAAAATTAAAAGTAATTTTCTCAATGTAATTTTTTTCACTTTCCTGTCACGTTGTTAATATTTACATTAGCGGGAATTTGTTTACATTATTATATTTATGAGTACATGTGCTTTAAATAATGTCAGATAAAGTTTCTCGAGAATTTAACCGTTTTCTAGCAATACTAGCTCAAAATTCCGTTTTGTCAGAAACGCTCAAAAGCCATTTTCTCATAAATGGCTCCAAATCATTTCTTCAAACTTTTCGAACGGATAATGCAAATTGCACTCTTTAATATAACGTAAAGTTCAACTTGGGGTATTTTGTGTTTTTGTTTTTTCAAAATGAGAGAAAAATTTTATGATATTGTAATGTTTTCAACCATCCTGAAAATTTGTATAAAAATTGAACAGGAAATAAATATTATTAAAAATGAGAGAAATGCAATTTTTTAAAGATATCGCACACCCTTAATATTCACATTACCAGCAATTTGTAAATTTGTTGAATTTTTTTCGAGATGGCCGGGCGACCAGTGCTGGACCACTTAAAATGGATTGACCCATAGGCCAGAAAATCACAAAAAATAGAGGAAATGGTACTTCTTAGCCATTTTTTACCAATACTCAGATCATCAAAAAATACATATTTATAGAGGGTTGTTCGGTATCAATGTGGAAAAAAAAACATTCAGGCATTTCCGATGCATCTATTGTGTTCTACAACACCAATGTCAAAAAGTGCCATGTTTGAGCGATCGGTGCATCCTCTAGAATTATGATAAAAATCGTTTCACAAAACAAGTTTTCTCATCGAAAATAGTGAAATTGTGTGAAGCAAAGTTCTTGAAGCAGAGATTTTTGAGCTCTCATCTTCTCTAATTAAAAGTATTTTGGGTAAAATTTACGGAGCTGTGGGCTATTGAAAAGTGCCTATTTGTATCGTTTTAAAGTAAAATTGACCATATTCGGACTAATGTGACTCACTGTTTTGAGTCAAATAAGTAAGTTTGAAGATCATAAAATTATTGTGGAATAACGTGGCACCAACTCACTTCAAAATCTGTTGATAAAAAATGCTTAATTAATATTCATTCGTATTTTTTCTAAAAAGTAGCGAAAAGGCCGAATAATGTGGTGATTTTTGGGGTTTGAGGCACCCCTGAACCTATTTTAAAAACGAATTTATTGGTGCCGATATTATTCTTGCATTAAGAACTGACTTTTTTCGCTAAGCCTCTACCATTATCTTCAATACACCTGAAGAGTGAATAATGAAATCATGTGCAGCAGTGCGGCACAAATGTGGGCCGCAAATAGTGATGACACGCGGCGCAATTTTATCCAATTGCAGTGAATATTTAAATTGTGCGGTGCAAAGTTCTTAAAGCAGAGATCTCGAGCTCTAATCTTATCATAAGTAATATCACGAGAAGTGCTGTGATAGCCGGTAAATTCAGGACTCGCGTAGGAGTTAATTTACCAGCGATCACAGCACTTCGAATGATATTTAGTGTGATTATTTCACGAATAAGCATATTACTTGATTTGAAATGATAATTTAAATCACAGGAATTACGAAAAAGAAAAAATATTACTCAAAATTACAACCGAAAATATGAAAAACTTTCATTCAGCTCCGACTTATCACTGCCTCCTGGAATATACTTATAATGAATAACATTTGAATAACAGTTTAATGCA
>JAHLJT010005642.1:0-38793 GCA_031308135.1 Acheta domesticus
AAGAGTGTAAATTGGCACTATGCGTTCGAAAAGTTTGAAGAAAAAATTTGTAGCCATTTATGAGAAGATGGCGTTTGAGCGTTTCTGAAAATGCGGAAATTTGAGCTAGTTTTCACAAAAAACGGTTGTGTTTTCGATAAATTTTACTGACATTATTTAAAGCACATGTACTCATAATATAATAATGTGAACTAGTGTAAATATTAACGACATGAGAGACAAGTCAAAAAAATTACATTTTGCAATTTTTGAAAAAACAGAAGAATACAGCAATATGGCGTTTATGTCATCTCATAGGGTAATTTAGCACTATCCCTACCAAAAGTTTAAAGAAAAAATTTGGAGTCGTTTTTGAGAAAATCTAGTTTTTGTATTTTTTTAAAATTGCACATATTGCACGCAATATTGCGCGAAAACTACAAAAATTTTCAGAACAATGTACCTGACCTTAAACAAAGAACTTACTTTGGAGAGCACATTTTGTTTGAAGGAAAAATCTCTATCTTCAATTTTGTAGTTGGAGAAAGACGCCGAAAAAAATTTCTTTCACAATTTTCGAAAATTCAGAGTTATCCGTGAAAATCGGATCTATGCCATGTTAATAAGTGTATTTTACTCTATTCGTACAAGAAATCTAAAGAAAAAAAATTGGAGTCGTTTTGAGAAAATTTTGAAAATGTCCGGGGGGCTACATGTAAAGTACCCCCAAATTTTGAAGAATCTTTTTCAAAATCTCAAAGCTTTGACTAGAATCAGATCGACCTGGAAATATCCATTTTGGAAGAAATCGTACGTATGGTTTAGGCGCTAGCAGTGTTCACAGACGGACGGACAGACGGACGTTTTCCTTTCAATTGGTTTTTCGATATCAAGGACCCACAAAAGAGAGTTTCTGGATACACCACGTGTCAGGGGATTTTTTCCCCTTAATTAAGCTACTGGTTTTATCCACTTTTTCGTTATCACGGCCCGGCAATGAATTTTTTCCGCTGAAAATTGGCCATTTTTTCGCGCAGCATTACATAACTCTCCCTATACTACGTATATCACTCCGTGTATACGTACGTATACGGGAAAGTAACTAGTGGTGCTACAGAATGGCACGGACTTTCCCGTATTAGTTTTCTACTTCCTTGGGTCTTCGCTAACTATTCGGAATTGCCACAAACTCTTTCTTGCCAGCTGTCATCTATCACCGCCAAAAGTACATTTTGTGTCATTTTCTTAATTTTTCGATTTCCTATTGGTAGAACGGAAATATTAACTTAGAATATTAAAGAACACAAAAATCTAGTCCTATATGGCAATTTTCTTTTAAAAAATTATGTATCGTTAAAGAGAAAATGGCGTTTTAGCGCTACTGAAAATGCGAAATTTGAAGCGCATTTTCACAGAAAATGTTTGAGTTTTCAAAATACTGTATTTGAAGTTATTTGAAGCACTTACACTCACAAATATAAGTATCTTACAAATTGCTGGTAATGTGCATATTAAAGATGTGAGAGATCTTTCAAAAAATTACAATTATGTAATTTTTGAAAAAAACAAAAAATAACTCAAAATAAACTTTACGCTATACTAAAGAAAGTAATGAGCACTCTCCGTTACAAAATTTTGAAGAAAAAATTGTAGCCATATATGAGAAAATGGCGTTTGATTGCTTTTGAAAATGCGAAATTTTGAGCTACTTTTCACAGAAAACGGTAGTGTTTTCGAGAAACTTTACTTGACATTATTTGAAGCATATATACTCGTAAATATAATAATGTGAAAAATCGCCGATAATGTAAATATTAACGACGTGAGAGACAAGTAAAAAATTTACATTTTTGTAATTTTTGAAAAAAAAAAACGACAGAGCAATATGGCTTTTATGTCATCTCATAGGGTATATTTACCACTATCCCTACCAAAAGTTTACAGAAAAAATTTGGAGCCGTTATTGAGAAAACCTTGTTTTTGTAATTTTTAAAATTGCACATATTGCACGCAATATTACGCGAAAAAATACGAAAATTTTCAAAAAAATGTGTATGACCTTAAAGACAGAACTCACTATGAAGAAAAAATTTTGTTTGAAGGAAAAATCTCTATCTTCAATTTTGTAGTTCCAGAAAGACGCCGTAAAAATTTTTAACTTTTGCAATTTTCAAAAATTCAGTTATCCGTGAAAATCGGATCTATGCCATGTTAATAAGTGTATTTTACTTTATTCATGCAACAAATTAAAAGAAAAAATTTGGAGCCGTTTTGAGAAAATTTTGAAAATCCCGGGGGCTTCATATAAAGTACCCCCAAATTTTGAAGAATCTTTTTCAAATCTCAAAGCTTCGACTAGAATCAGATCGACCGGGTAATATCCATTTTGGAAGAAATCGTTCGTGTGGTTTAGGCGCTAGCAGTTTTCACAGACTGACAGACGGACGGACAGACGGACGGACGGACAGACGGACGTTTCCTTTCAATTGGGTTTTCGGTATCAAGGACCTAGAAAACAGGGTTTCTGGCTACACCTCGTGTTAGGGGATTTCTTTTCTTAATTTAGCAACTGGTTTTATCCACTTATTCGTTTTCACGGCCCGGCAATGAATCGTTTTCCGCCGAAAATTGGCCATTTTTTCGCGAAGCATTACATAACTTCCCTACACTACGTATATCACTGCGTGTATACGTTACGTATACGGGAAAGTAAAAAATGTGGAATTTGGTTACCCTATGCCAACACGGGTCCCTGTCGGCGTGGAGACGCCGAAACACGGCCTGTGAATGGCTTGGGTAACATCCGCCTGAGGCAGCCACCTCGACGGAGCGTCTGATTATTTTCCTCAAATAATGCAATTAGTCACACATTAGTGTGACTAATTGTATGATTTGTATAATGTATAGCGAATAAATGCTACGTGCATTAATTAGTAATACATGAGACACTCGTCGCAAAATATTTCAAATCACAGCATCATTATCAATACGTATTATCACTTTCACTCTATAATAAAACAAAATGGCGCATAACGCGGCTTGCAGTTTATGATGAAGTTCGCCTAATAGCCACGTTACTGAATCAGTGGTGAGAGCATGGAGCGAAGCATCCGAGTAAAACTGGAGGCAGTGGCGGATTCAGGGGGCATGGGGGCCAAGGCGTTATTCCATGAGCTTCTACCAATTCCGTGACAGTCTTGGGCATTCCTTTCACGGTGAACAGCTCTTTTGGAGTAAGAGCGCTGTTGGAAACACTTTACGTTCATCTCGCACGGCGCTGATTTCAAGTTGCTCTCTGTGCTACGAGTAATAGAGACACTTGTAGAAATATCTGTTGGTGTAAACACACCCTGTTGCAGCATTTCTTTCGAGATATAAATGAAATTTTGCGATCCGATAACATTTCTTTTAGAAAGAATAGTTGCCATAACTGCTGCCCCAACCCTCGTAATAAAGATATTTGTTATTATATTGTATACATTGTCATGTGGTGAAGGGCTTAGTTTGGGTAAACAATAAAATATATATGGGCGGTAAGACATTCATTAGTTTCAAAAAGTTGGTTATTGAATTTCTTTACACAGTTTTTCGAAGTAGTAGTTAGGCAGGGGCGGCTCGTCCTAAGGGGCCACAGGGGCCGGGCCCCACCAATATTTAATAAAGCACAAAACTGTTCATATATCTTTACAGTAATATCTTTGTCATAATTGTAGTTCTTCATTGGAATTCTTTATTCGTGAAGATAGACAATTCGTCCCTAGAACTCATTCCAAGTCCCAATAACCAAGAATTGAGGGTCATAGTTCCTTGCCTCACTCAAAGGTAGCGTTAGCAGTGCTCAAGGGGCCCGCCTTGCTTGGGCCCCGGAACGGTAACCCCACTCTGTTTCCAAGGTCAGCGCCCTTTCGTACTGGGCGCGACCACTGCTTGCTAATTTTAGCTGTCCTAGGGGGCCCGCACCAGCGGGCCCTTCGCAGAGAAACGGCAGTCTGAGCGCGCCGTTTCCAAAGTGCACGTGAAGTTCTGCGCGCTGTAAGATGAACTCAGTGGATTCATTACACTGTTTTCCGTTTTCTTCACTCAGATGTGAAGAAAAGAATTATATTAAACGTTAGGAGCACATCAACTGATTGACTTGTCATTTGCACAAGTTGATGGAAAGAAGAAACAAACATTCTGTATTTCGAGGTTTCAGAAAAAAATCATGGTTGACTGTGAGTGAAAACAAAGCTAATTTTGCTTTTATTGTTTATTATTTGGTGAGGGATTGTGGACAACAGCAGGCTGTAAGGATCTGAAACATTTGAACGAAAGGATAAAGAAACACGAAGAAAGTGCATTGTATTTAGAAAATGCTTGCAAATTTGAAACTGTGAACATTGTTGTACAGATTGATTCGGCGATGAAAATTTCAATCAAGAAACATAATGAATAAGTCGCAAAAAATAGACATTTAGGTAGAATAACTAAGTGTTTAGTTAAGTACCACGGCACTCGTCATTCATGAACTAGTAGTATTGAGACGGCATGATGAATCTGAAGATTCAAAAGACCGTGGCAATTTTTTAGACTTATAGTTACTCGGCAATCTAGATAGTGTGTTAGATGATCATTTAAACAATTCTTCTATTTATAAATATAACTCACACATAACAAAGAAAGAGCTGCTAAATTGTATGTATGAAGTGTATATGGAGGAAATGTAGAAAGACATGTAGATGATTTTATTTCTCTGCAAGCCGATTAAACAATTGGCATAACAAGTCGAAGTCAACTTGTCTTAATTTTACGATACGTTCCCTTTTCGAACTTCATCATTCCGAAAGATAAGCTATGGCATTAGCGTAATTTTTGAAAAAAAATCTTTTGTTTCCATTGACATACCAATATTTGATTAAGTGACTTAATAAAAATTCCTACTTCTGTTTTTTGTAGAAAACTTATAGATTTAAATGTATAATTAACCGATAAATAATATTAATTAAACAATTTATTAAATGATGATTCTTTAATTAAATAAGTTATTGATTCTGAGATTATGTTCGTGCTTTTACACCTGGCCCCACCAGGAAAAAATGTCACGAGCCGCCACTGAGTTAGAGTAATGTCTGGCGCTGGCCTTCCTGCCTTAATAATGTTTTTCTTATCTTTGAAGTTCCACGAAAAAAAACAACTCTTCATTAATAAATCTCAAATCACACACTGTGTCCGTCAAATGCAGGTCACATGAATTGAAGGAGGTGATGTGGTGCTTTTACTATGCAAAAGCGAAAAACGGGGGCTTGGAAATAGAAGTTTTCAAGGTATGGAGAGAACGAAACCCAGATATAAAAAATACCCTAGACTCAAAGAAGCTTACAAGTCAATGACGATACATACTGGAAAATTCACAGCAGAACAACTTGCTGACATTCAGAGAAATGCGGAGTATGTTCTTCGGTCGAACTACCCACATGACGAACATGTAGAACTTGAAAACGATGATCCCATTAAAGGTTGATCTCTTTCCAATGAAACACTCGTCAGTGGCGAAAATTCACCTGGCAACGAATTACACGATGTGGATTGCATGATGCGAAATCTCCTTCGACGCGAGATAGAAAAAGTTCGTCAACTTCCATTTGAATCTCGTGCATCGTTGAGGAGAATATACGAAAATGCCAAAGCTAAGAGAGTGATAGAGAAAGCGAATCCTGTCTTAAATAGGGAGGTACAGACCCCAGGTAGAGATCTAGATATTACTGAAATCAATCACATCATATGGAGGCGTTATTTGAGTAATGGTACAACTCCAATTTTTTGAGAAATTGAGTTAACTCCATTTTCAGGTCCGCACAAGTGTTATATATTTATTCTGAAAGTGATAGAACTCCAAGTTCTTTCTGTAGACGATATAGCGCATCACAATAAAAGTGAATCACAGAAGATTGCAATCTATTTATTTTGATAGTGGTACAACTCCAGTGGTACGGCTATGTGGTTTTCTACAAGTCTCATAATGAGTGATTTCTGATATATTTGTAGTATCGACAGCGATATGATGATAAAAAGCTTGAACCAGATTTGGTAATAGGAACAAAAATGTCATATAATTATATCGCACATTTTTATTTACACAGAAATTAAACTTAATAGTCAATGTGTTAACAGACATTCAAAAGTCTGTAACAAGAAGGAAGAAAAATAAACAAATGGTGACTGTAACTGGCTAAAAATTAGATGGATTAGATTTGTCAAACATAAGTATTTTATAAATATGTGTAAGTAAACCGTAAATCTAAACCGTAAATTTACTGTGTAGAAACCATTAGTTTCTACACAGTAAACTTTCAAACCTCCAGTGGATGAGAAAGAACTAAGATTTTCAAAAACCTAAATATCCCAATTATCCAGCAAAGGAAGGTTAATCAGAAGAAACAGAATGATCACCGGTGTTGTCATTGCCAACAATGTTGTTTATTACAAAAGCAGCTTTCGATGGCTTAGCCATCATCCTCAGTTGTCTAGTACAAGAAAATAGTAAACAATTAATTAAACAATTAAAAGTAAGAGATAACAATAAACAAGAGATTAATATTAGGAATGGCGGATTACTAGTAATTTAAAAAAAAAAACAAAACAGAACTAACATTATGTGAAATGAAAACAAGGAAAAGAAAAAGAAATTTTTTTATATAACAGAAATTTAAATCTACGCAAGAAAGTGGATGAAATTGAATAGAACTTGAGAAAAACATTTTTGTAACAGAAACATGAAATGTAAGTTGAGCCGTTCCTTACCTGCTGTCTGGAAGCCACGAAACGACTACGCGGGTTTGGGTGGGCCAAGCGGCTTAAGTACCGGGCTGTGGGGTGGTGGAGAGGAGGGTTAATGGCCTGGGTGCGGTGTCCTGTCTATTGCGCCGCCCCGGAGGAGTGCGGTGTGAGGGTGGTGTCTAATAATAATTTCAGTAGAGGGGAGAGATTATGGTTATATTTTCATTCAGAAGGTTGTCATTTAAATGGATGTGGAGGTTTTCTAAAGTTAATCTAGTGTGATAATGATTTTCTATTTCCAGTATATGAATATCTGTATGTGGATCGAACGTGTGGTCTGTCTGAAGGAGGTGATTGGCAAAGTGAGATTTACAGGAGTTGTGTTTCCAAGAGTGTATGTGTTCTTTTATTCTTGTGTTGAAAGTTCTGCCTGTTTGACCAATGTATTTGGCTTCGCAGTCGTGGCAATGTAATGAGTAGACGCCGCTTTTTTCTAAAAAATCTGTGTGTGTTTTAGAGGATAGCATTTTTCTGAGTGAGTTTTGTGATTTGAAAGAAACTTTGATACCGGCTTTGCGTATATTGTGTGCGACTTTTTCTGAAAGGTTGCCAAAATAAGGTAAGCAAGTGTACTTATCTGGTGTTTGTGCTACTGTAGAGAGTGAAGTGTACATTTTCAGTTTCTGTTTGTGTGTTTTGCGGCGTAGTATGTTGTTGATGAGTTCTGTGTCGTAGCCGTTTGATCTAGCAATATGTTGTATAGTGTTAAGTTCTTCCAGAAAATGAGATTGTGTCAGAGGCAGGCTTAGTAATCTGTGTATCATGTAGTGGAAGGCGGCGTGTTTGTGTTGAATAGGATGTTGTGAAGAGTTGTGGATGACAGTGTCTGTGTGTGTTGATTTTCTGAAAATATTGAAAGTATGTTTGTTTCCCGATATGCTGATATTCAGGTCTAAGAAATTGATAGATTTGTCTTCGTTCTGTAGTTCTGTGGTGAACTGTATATTGGGATGTAGGTTGTTGAGGTAGTCAGTAACAGATCAATTTGCCTAGTTGTACCGGTCCAGAGAACAAGGATGTCATCTACGTAACGGTGCCAATATGTAATATTTCTGAGGAGTGGATGATTTGAAAGGAAGATGGTCTGTTCCAAAGAATCCATAAAAATATCTGCAAGAAGAGGAGAGAGAGGTGAGCCCATAGGAAGTCCTGAAGTTTGTTTGTAAAATTTGTTGTCAAAAGTGAAGTAATTTTGATCCATGCGTAGGTTGAAGAGATTTTGAAATTCATCACGAACCGGTATGGGGCATGCCGACTTGTCTAGTAATTGCGCAGAAGTAATTTGCAATCTGAAGTCGGGGTACTAGGAAAAAGATTCTTTACATCAAATGAAACCAGTTTTGCATAGGGTGGAATGGGAATCTGTTGAATTTTTTGCACAAGATCTAGACTGTTTTTTACGGTGTGAGAAGGTTTGAACTGAATATGTTTGTGAAAGAGGCTGTTTAATTTCTGGGCGAGTTTGTGAGTTACAGTATTTGTGTAAGAGACTACGGGTCTGATGGGTGTATTTTGTTTATGCAATTTAGGAAGACCATAGAGTCTTGGAGGAGAAGGGTTAGATGGTATGTATTGTCTGGGATATGAGAACAGAGCTTGTGAATGATTAAGTTCTTGCCTAAGATGGCTAAGATATTTCTTGGTGGGGTCATTGGGAAGTTGTTCGATCTGGTTGTCGTTCAGAAAGTCATAGATTTTGTCGTCGTAGTCTTTTTTGTCAAGAATCACTATTGTGTTGCCTTTGTCTGCTTTAGATATGATTAGGTCTTCTTCTGTTAGTTTTGTGGCAAGTTGTTTTGCGTGGTGAAAATCACGCGGATTTGGCAATGACACACCGGTGATCATTCAATTTTAAATGCCAACGACATTTCACCACTAAACCAATACAGAAGAAACAGGATATGCTTGATTTGTTTCCATTAATTTCAAGCATCAACGACGCTTATTTCACTGATCTGCTAGTAGGAACCGGACGATTTCAAGAAGATGAAGAAAACTGAATGTGTCTCAACAATAACATTAAAAGATATTTAATCTGTTGTAATAAATCGATATTGTCTTCATTTGCAACTTTTCTTAGAACGACATCTATTTATTTGTGAAAAAAACAGTAAAAAACTGTATATGACGTGTGGGGAAAGAGATTTATCTGCGCACATTTTCTTGAGAGCCAGAATAAAAAAAAAAAACAAAAAAAAAACGAAAAAATTAATTTAGAAAATAATTATTTTAGAAAAATAAAAAATATTTGAAAAAAATGTTTGTTCCCAAGTTATAGAAAATCAATTTCAACGGTAAATGAACTACAAGCAAAAGGAGTGCTCAACAAAACATGCGCACAGTGAAGCTACATCTACGTCCAGAAGCAAAACAAGGGGCCATCTCAGCATTTGCTCGATGGATCAGGGAAACTGGACAAAAACCTGATCGAGATGGGGGTCATTGACCCGGAAGCTGAAGTACATTACTTGTTACAGGCGTATTAAATTTTTTTTTTAAATGTATACAATGCAAACGTAAACTAATTCATTATATATCTTTGTTTTGTTACAATAAACATTATTTTTCTTTTCACGATCAGTATAGTCTCTAATTGTATAGAGACAGTTTTGCAACAGAAAAGATTTTACTTTAAACTTAAATTTGTGTACCGACTTTACTTGTTTTAGCTCATCTGGCAATGCGTTGTAAAGTAACGTACATGTATTGTATGTTGATTCTTGTACTGAGCTGTTGATACTGACACTTGATGCATGTGCTTTCTACGGCGTGTGTTGTAATTACAAATATCAATATTGCATGAAAATATGTTCCCTCCGTTAAGTAGGTCATTTTTGACAAATATTACAGATTCGTAAATAAATAGACAAGGCAATGGTAAGATTCTCAGCTCAATGAAAAGAGGCTTGCAGGGATCACGTGGAAGGCATTTTTTCATTATTCGAATAATTTTCTTTTGCAATCTGAAGGTCTGAATACTACAGGATGAGCTTCCCCAAAATATTATGCCATATCTCAGGAGGGAATGTACATTTGCAAAATAAACGCAACGAGCTGCATGAAGGCTGACAGAATTTGAAAGAATTCTGAATGCGTAGCATAATGAACTTAATTTAGTGTTTAATTCTGTTATATGTACATTCCATTTGAGGTTTGATTGAATTGAAAGACCTACAAATTTTGTTGCCTCAACATCAGCTAATTGCATATTGTTCATTTTCAATGGAACATGAGATTTCCGATTTGAGATGCAAAAATGCATTGAAACAGTTTTTCTTTCGTTAACAAATAATTTTAACAATTGTTATTATTAAACCAATTTTAAACTTCTGAAATTGTACTATTTTCTGCTTCCTTTTTGCAAAGAACATTCGTGTCATCAGCAAAAAGGACCGTTCTTCCATTTTTAATAGACGAGGGCATATCGTTTACATATAACAGAAAGAGAATAGGACCTAAGATCGAACCTTGCGGGACCCCATGCTCAATTGGCAAAGAATTGGAAATATAAGTATGTAATGTCCTTTCGTGCCAGCATGGTATTTCTACTCTTTGAGTCATATGTTTAAGGTACCAAGTTATCCAGTCTAGGGCAATACCACGAATTCCATACGAAGGTAATTTTGAGAGCAAGATGTTATGGTCAATAACGTCAAAAGCTTTCGAAAGATCTAACAATATTCCAATGGGCACTTCATTTTGGTCTATTGATGAAGCAATATCTTTGAGAAAAGAAAAAATGGCAGTTTCCGTAGATTTTGATTTTCTAAAACCGTGTTGTGAGTCTGAAAACGCTTTGTTTTTCCTGAGAAAAGTTTCCATTCGTAAGTAGAAAAGCCTCTCTAATATTTTTGAGAAAACTGACAAAAGAGAAATTGGCCGGTAATTTTGAATATCATTTTTTTCCCTTTTTTAAAAAGTGGCTTAATTTTTGCTGTATTGAAAATATCTGGAAATATTCCTGTACATAAAGAAGCATTGAAAATGTGAGTTAACGGATGTATAAAGGCAGGTGCACAAGTTTTTAATAAACAATCCGGAAATTCATCTAAACCAAATGAATATTTATTTTTTAGTTTACTGACTATTCTGAGAATTTCGTTGGGAGAAGTTTCGGAAATAAACATCGTGTCGGAAATTTTTTGGGAAGTGTAAGATGTTGAATTTTGTGGTTTTAGTCCCTTCGTGATATCAGACGCAATTATAGGAAAGTGTTTGTTTAAGAGATTGGCAACTTTTTTCCGGATTACTCGTTTCTCTTTCATTATCCTTTAAAATAACATTCTCTACAAGGTATCGAGATGATGTGGTTGTATTTTTTACGATATCCCACTTTGCTTTAGTTTTGTTACTAGCGCTCAAAATGTCCTGACTATTTTTCATTATTTTTGCCTGAACTATTACTTTTCTTAAAATTCTTTTGTATTCTCGGAAGTATTTATGGAAACCGGGTGATACGTTATGGTGTTTAGAAATAAAGTAAAGCGTACGTTTGGTTTTACACGATGTTCTAATTCCTTGTGTGATCTAAGTATTACTTTTGCTTGAAATGTTTAATTTTCTCTTTTAAGAGGAAAGCACGCGTTAAAATGAATTGAAATCTTGGAGAAAAATAAATTATATTTTTCATTTGTGTCAACAGCGTTATAAACTGCGTCCCATGATTCCTTTATCAAGTAGTCCGTAAATAATTTTATATCAACTTTAGTGAATGCTCTGCACATGCGTGTATTATTTATTGTGTCAGTGTTTATGTTCTTAGTAATTGTAAGAATTTGTGCATCGTGGTCACTGTATCCTAGATTATTCGTTATTATTTCATATGTAGTTGTGGTTTTGTTGATTATAATTTGATCTAATGATTTAAGCGTATTCCGTGTAGGTACATTCACTGTAATATCTAAATTAAAAGAATGAAGTAAATTGAGAAACTGCTCTTTTTCGTGGGATTCGCTCAGGAAATCAATATTGAAATCTCCACATACAACAATGGATTTAAAAGAGAGTTTACTAATTTTGTTCAGAATTATCTCTAGATTTTCCAAGAAAGTGAAATAATCTGAAGCTCGCTTTGTTGGAGGTCTGTAAATGCAAAGTCAGATAATTTTGAGCGTAGTAAGATGTACTACTGTTGTTTCAAAAACTTTTTCAACTGCATAAAAATTGAATTCTGACAAGAAGGTAGAATCAATATAATTTCTTATGTAAGTACACGAACCTCCGTAAGTAGGGCCCTTGTTTGATTCCCTCGCTCTGCAATACGATCCTGCAAGGTAAAAGCTAGGAATTTGGAGTGTGTTTATATCATTTTGAGACAACCAATGTTCTGTAAAGCAAAAAACATCTATTTGTCTTAGATCACATTGTAATGCTGCCTCGATGAATTCAATTTTATTTGAAAGAGATTGCACATTATGATGCATTATTCGAATCTTTTGCATGTACCTACACGGATGTTTTTCTGCTGCATCTGACTGTAGTTGCTATTTATTTATTTCATTTTTACCTCGAGTGCGTGGTCGAAGGAAGTATCGTGTCCCAGCAGTGACAAGAGGTGAGGAAGGAGGGGTGACAGATGTAGAGGAATGAATAGTGGGAGAGGTAATACACGGATTAGGTTCAGGGGATAAGGTAATTGGGTCCAAAGGGGTCCCAGAGGATGGAAGAGAACTAGGAGATGTGGGTGGGGATGGGTCTTGGGATCTACCGATTTTGCTCACCAACCTCATTTTTATGATGGTATAACTCCTTGACACCCCAATATTCCGCGAAGCACACTGTGTGCTTATTCATATCATCTTCAGAGAAACAAGTAAATATCTTATACGAGAGAAAAAAACACAATATTTTATCTAACTCCATCCCCGGGTTTTTATAATCATTTAAATTGAGACCTCAATATCTCAAGGGGGTCAAAGGGTTGACGCGGGTCTGGCGGGAGTTTACTTATGCCCACAGGTAAACACCATTAAAACACCAGCAATGCCCTCCTGTAACGGGAATACCCGATTTGGGTCGAAAGTCAGCAAGTCTTGCTCTCTCCTCCCCGTGGCGGCCCCTGGGTGCTTTCTAAGGTGAGAGCGTGGAGAGCAGCTAATGAGAGCAGGGCGAGGGCGAGTCTCCGGCGCCTGAAAACGGGAGCTTTGGGATAAGGGAAGGAAACCCTGACAGGAAATCAAACTGCTGCCTTGCAGGGAGGAGAGGGATCTCCAAAGGCTAAGGGAAGAAAAACCCTGACAGAAAACCATGGGAAAGAGAGCTCTGAAAGGCGTGGAGAAACCAATCTCTCTAAGGGAGGAAACCCAATACAAATCCTGATCCCCCAAGTTCGAGGTTGGTCATAAGACCCGTACTGTAAAAAGAATCCTGTTCAGAAACTTAAAAATGGTAGCCGGTCAGTTCATAGGAAACGACATTGCAAACGGAAATAGGAATACGATTTATATTTTGGTACATGGAATGTTTTGTCCTTAAATCGAATTGGTGCCATAACTAATCTACTGGGAGCATTGGAGAAATGCAGAATGGATATACTGGCAATGCAAGAAGTGAGATGGAGAGAAGAAGGGATAAAAGAACAGGGAGGATATATAATATGCAATAAAAGTGCCACAAAAGAAAGAATTGGAAGAGTGGATTTTGCAATCAAGAAAGAACTACAGGGAGATATTATAGATTTTAAGACACATAGCTCAAGAATATGCACGTTAAGAATTAGAGGGAGATTTTATAATTCCACTTTTATCAATGTACATGCCCCCACAGAAGATAAAGATGATAATGTAAAGAGCGCATTTTACAATAAGCTGGAACAACTAAATAAAATAACACCAAAATATGATGCGAAGATAGTGTAGGGGATTTTAACGCGCAAATGGGAAAGGTTAGATCATATGCCCCAAATCTAGGTCAATGTAGCTTACATGACAAAAATAATGATAATGGAGACAGAGCAATTGGTTTCGCGGTGACAAACGATTTGACTATTAGTAGTGCGTGGTATCCACATAAGGAAATACATAAGGGTACGTGGATTACACCGGATAAAGCAACATGTACACAAATTGATTATGTAATGATAGATTCTAGACATAAAAGCAATATAATGGATGTTAGGACACTGAGGAAACCAGACTGTGACTCTGACCATTTTCTGGTAAGAGCCAAATATAGACAAAAATATCACTTAACAGAGAGAAGAGATGTGATAAAATAGTGAGATATGATACAGGAAAATTAAAGACAATAAAGATCGCAAGAGAATTTAAGGAAGAGATAGAAAACATCCAGGAAAATATACCACCAGTAGAAGGGGAAGGAAAAGTAGAGGAAAATGGCAGAAAATTAAAACTAGTATGATAAAAACAGCAAGTAAAGTGTTAGGGGAGAGGAAGAAAGAAAGAAGGAAACTATGGTATGATGAAGAATGTAGGATGGTGATACAAGAGAGGGAAGAATTTAGGAAGAAAATGTTGGAAAGAAGAACGCGGGGAAATGTAAAAGAATATGAGGATATAAGACGTAAATCAAAAAGGGTAATTCAGGGAAAGAAAAAGCAATATGAAGAGGAATGCTTAGATGATATACAAAGATTAAATAGAAGTGGTGAAATTAGAACATTTTATGAGAGAATTAAAAATTATAAAGGAGGATATCAGCCAAAAGTATTTATGTGCAGAGACAATATAATTTAGTAGGTACAGAAAGAAGGGTAATGGACAGGTGGATGGAATATTTTCTGCAGCTTTTGAATGGGAACCAAACGAGTGAACAGAGTGAAAATATCAAGTTTTCTGGACCAGACTTGGAATTAAACGAACCAACAAGGAATGAAACATATGCAGCAATAAGGAAATTAAAGAATAACAAAGCATGGTATAGCATCAGAATTTATAAAGTTAGGACCTAAAACTTTATGGAAGGAAATACATGAATTAGTATGTAAAGTATGGATGGAAGAAGAAATGCCAAGAGATTGGCAAATGGCGGTTCTACATCTTATACATATTAAAGGAAATAAACTGGAATGTAAGAACTATAGAGGTATAACGTTACTGAGTACGGTTTATAAAATATTCTCAGCAATTTTAGCCATTAAAATAAGAATATACTATGATCAAATTATAGGTGGTTATCGAAGAGATTTTAGGAAAGGAAGAAGTACAGCAGAACAAATTTTCAGTCTCAGACAAATATTGGAGAAAGCATATGAGCAAAATGTAGAGATTCACCAACTCTATGTAGATTTCAAGCAAGCATATGACAATATAAATTGAAAGGAAATGATAAAGGTACCGTATGAGTTTGGTATACCATTCAAATTAGTCAGATTAATACAAATGACTCTACAAGGTACTAGGAATGTGGTTAAATTACTAGGAAAGATATCGGCGGAATGTACAACACAGTGTGTACTAAAGCAGGAAGATGAGTTACCTTCGATGTTATTTAACATATGCCTGGAGAAAGTAATAAGAAATATAGACATAAATCAAAAGGGAACAATAATAAACAGAGTTGTACAAATAATGGCATATGCTGATGATGTAGTGATAATAAGTAGAACAATTACAGATATGGAAAGTACGTTACACCAATTAACGGAAGGAGCAAAAGAAATGGGATTGGTAATAAATGAGGACAAAATAAAATATATGAGAACAACTAGAAGAAGTTATCATAAATCAAAATATGTCAATTTAGATGGGAAAAATGTACAATGATTGAATGCCACAGAGTATTTGGGTTCCTATATTACTGAAAATAATGAAGTAGAAAAGGATATTAAGAGGAGAATAACGGCGGGTAACAGATGTTTATGGCAACATTTACACAATTTTTAAAGCAAGAAGGATATCAAAGGCTGCTAAGTTAAATTGTACAATACTGTCATTAAACCGGTAGTATTGTATGGTTCTGAAACTTGGACCCTCACAAAGAAAATGGAAAATTACCTAGCAATATGGGAAAGGAAAATATTACGTAGAATATTTGGGCCAGTTAAAGAAAATGAAATCTGGAGGAGTAGAACAAATGCAGAGTTGGACGAACTATATAAAACATCTAAGATAGTTACCTGCATCAAGATAAAAAGGTTGAAATAGATTGGACATGTAATAAGAATGAAGGAAGAGAGGGCAATAAAGAAGATACATGTAGGGAGCATGGCCGGTAGGAGGAGTAGAGGCAGGCCAAGGTTAAGATGGATACGATGAGGTGTAAGAAGATCTGAGGACCCTAAGAATGAAAAGATGGAGAAGAAAAGCAGAAGACCGAAGAGATTTGGCTGCCGTAATAAAAGAAGCCATGGAAAAACTATAAGTGCCGGAGAGCTGACAGAAGAAGAAGATATCTCAAAATTCGTGTCAATGGAGTTGTACTACTATTGAAATTACGCCTCAATTTCATTTAGAATTTTCGCGGAAACTGCCAGTTTTTTTCAAACATCTGTATATGACCTTTTTTAATGGGCTGATTTTTTAAAACAGATTTTGTCTGAGAGAAAAATCTTTATCCTCAATTTTGTAGTCCACCAACCTAATTTTTACAGTGATATAACTCCTTTTCATCCCAATATTCCGCAAAGCACACAGTATGCTTATTCACATCATCTTCAGAAAAACAAGTAAATATCTTATTCCAGAAAACACACACAATTTTTTGTCTTACTCCATCCCCGATTTTTTTTAAATAATTTAACTTTAGAACTCAATATCTCGAAACTACTGTCAATGGAGTTGTACCACTAACAAAATAACATCTCCATATATACCACTGGATATCTAGTATCGCAGATAATTTTGGGGACAGCCAAGAACACTGACGGCCGACAGCAAAATAGAGTAAATAGCCCAGTACTCCCATGGACGAAGAGAATTATGAAACGGATAGCCGACACTCGGTGCAAAATATCACTCTTAGCTTAGGCATCTTCTAAATCAACGCACACCACTAAAGTTCAACGAAAGATATTCAGTGTTTGAACAAAAATACCAAATTGAAAATGACACAAGCAGGCTAATGGTAGTTGAGAAGCTAAAAGAGAAAATTCAAGCATGGGTTCAACGAATTAGACGTTACAAACGTAGAATAGATTTACGTTTCATTTATTATCCAATCGGTTGTTTAAAACAGATGCGAAGAGATTGTATCGCAGTCTGACTCAAAAACCGAATGGCAAGGCTGTGACTCCTTCAAAAGATGACGTCGAAGCATTTTGGGCAGGAATCTGGGAGGAGAGCAGATCATACAACGAAGACGCATCTTGGCTTCAATCTGAAGTTGATGCTTGCTGATGAACTTCTGGAAACAGAGGAAGATGTTCACGAATTCTCGGAAGAGGACCTCTTCCAAGCAATTAAGGACACGGGAAACTGGAAATCCCCCGGAATTGATAGGATCCACATTTATTGGATTAAAAAAATTAACTGCATTACATTCTCATCAAGCAAAGGCTGTTAATAAAATTTTAGAAAACCCTGATGATAAATGCCGCATTTGCCAGGAATACGTAGAAACCATTGATCATATTGTCTCAGCTTGTCCATTCCTAGCAAAGACCGAATACTTGAAAAGACATGACAGAGTGTGGTAGCTTCCTGTACCTATATATATATATATATATAGTATATATATATATATATATATATATATATATATACAGGTTGTCCAGAAGCTCCCGTTACAAAAAATACCACAAATTCTGTGATGCCAAACATGAAGAATGGCAGGTCCAGTTTTCCGAAAAAAATTTTGTCTTTGAGAAATAGAGTTTAAAAATCACTTCCGGGGCGCGAAATTCAAACCGGCCGCAACGACACTGCAGACTGCGCAGAGCATCCTTCCCCACCTTCTGCGCGGAGCATTTCCTCGTTCTCTCCGCGTAAACGATGAAACAGTCGAGTAATATTCTGGAAAGCATCGCGTTGCTTACACTGGAATACTTAATAGTATCAAGTATTTGCAGGTTCTATTCAATAAATATTTTAAATGTACGTACAGAATATCGAGTTTTGTTCAAAATAATAGCCACAGTACACGGCGGCGTAAACATAAATTATGAACACGATCCAACATTTATGAAAAAAGATTGAATCTCCTGGAAAGCTCGAATTGTTTATTTTTAGCACATATTAATATGAACTAGTGCTTTAGGCTTAAGATTGCCACGTAAATGATAGTCTCCTGTAGATTATTCTAAATATCGTGATACACTAAGGAGCAATTAGGAGATATAAAATATTCGTTAATGAAAATACTGAGTTTATTGATTATCTTTGGAATTTGAATTGATTCTCCCGGCTGTCATTTTCTGAATTATCAAACTAAGATAGCCAGCTTTAAACTTCTTAATAACCGCTGGACGGTTTATCTAAGATGTAGCCCTAATTGATGGATATCAATATTTCCCCCCTCAAAAATATTGCAAATAATTCCTAAATAAAAGTATCTGTTCGTGCCGTAAAAGATCCATGAACTTCAATACCACCCGTCAAATATTATTTTAGCTTAAGTAATATGTGGTACACTAAGAGCACTTCCTGCTGCCGCAGCAAAAGCGTTCCGAAATAAATGCTTTTGCAAAATATGCTAACTGTTCTACATGGAACATCGAAGTTAAGGCAAGAGGCCTCGACTATCCATTTCTCGAAGTTGAATGACCATTCTACCATTCTATGGGTAGAATGGTCATTGCAAGATGAGAGCATGTCTTTCTCCCAAATCTTGGAGTTACTTCGTGAAACCATTTCATAAGGCAGTTGACAGCTACTCGGGAGAAGTATTCTTTTAGTTGTTTTGTTTCTTTGAGCTTGCATTGTAGTTAGTGGCTACTGTAGCGTCACAGCACTGGGCGCGACGACCGCACAAGTCGTGCAAGGGGGAGGGGTGGTCCTCTCGTGCCGCGCAGGGGCGGAACGGACCCCCCGGGGTCTCTCGAGGGTCCTCTCTCCGCTGGGGGCGTGTCTGAGAAGGCGGCTGTCCGTTCGCACTAGTGATGTGTGACGACAGAAATCGTTCGCAGATGGACGCCAGGCTCCTTCTGCAGCCAGCCCAAATCTCGAGCGGAAATGACGCTTTGTGCGTGGGAGGTCGGTCACGTGATGCCTCGCAAGGGAGGCGGGTGGAATAAGCTTCCTGGGAGTCGAGTTTTGACCGTAGCGATGTGCGGAGGTGATCGCGAGCAGTGTCTTGCGAGGCGTGGCTTTTCGCCACGGGACAAGAGACCAAGGGCGGCGCTGGTGTAGCGAGCTGGGGTTCTCTTAGTAAATACTGAGGGCGGCTCGTCTCAGGAGTCGGAGTGCTGTGGAGAGCAGCGTTCCTTAGGAGTGTTCCTTAGGACAGACGTCGTCATAGGATGAGGAAGAACACACTACGTACACAAATGAGTAAGGACCATTCTTCAATTTAATTCTTCGAGATTACTACGTAGTACATAATGTAAGGGAGTAGAAACAGTTCACTACTACACTACTTCAGTGTTTTAATTTTCAATATTTTGTTTGATATTTTCATAATGTACAACAAAATCGACAAAGAGGAAAAAAACTTATGCAATATAATCAATTTTCACCCGAGACCTTCTTTTGAATTATTTAATTTTTTCAATTTGTTTAATTTATTTTAATGCAGAATCAGTATCCTTACTACTTAAATATTTTAGAACATGCATATTTTGCTACTTTAAATTAATTAGAAATACTTAACATGCATGTCCTAAATCTTTCAGTTATATCTCTACATGTTCAATATTTTAATTTGTTTAAAAAATTAATCAATTTATAACTTTTCCATTTAATAATTGCATACTTTTTTTAAACTGAAAAATATTAATTGGATAATTTTGGTAGATTTTACATAAAAACACCCTAATAATTACATAGTTTTATGTTGGTTATTTTTTGACTCAATTTTACATAGTTTTATGTTGATTATTTACTCATAAGTTATGAGGGATTTATATCTCAAAAGAATATTTTATGGAAACAGGAATAAACATAAACAATATGCAAATTAAATCATAACTGCAACTCTATTGCTCTGTATATTTTTTTTTCAAAACATATCTGATACTACATAAAATTATTTTCACATTGAAAATTGAATTCTTTTAGTTGTAAGGAAAAATTTATTATAAACAACCTATTCGCGCAAAATTTCGCACACTGCTCGAAGTCTCCTGTTCGAAATGTTCCAATACTGCTTCCTCTGTAGCGACAGATGAGTGAGACACACTTACATCGACACTTCCGCCCGGTAAAAGTGACCCCGACGCACGTATTCTTGCGTCGAGGCGCATAAAAACGCAATGGGAAGGGTGTCTCGTGCTAGGGTATCTCTCGGCTCGAGCTGCCGCACGAGCGTTGCTCCGGCCACTCGCCGAAGACTAAGTACATGTCGCAGTACTCATTAATTGAAAACGTACTTATTCTGGTCTCTCGCACTCAAACTCGATATTTCTACTAATTTGCCTTGACGGCTCTTAGCTTTTAGTATACGCCGCCGGCGGCGCCGCGCCGGCGCTGGGGGTGGTGCGGAGAGGAGAAAGGGGAAAGATGACTCCGTACAGGTGCTTATTCAGCCATGACCACTGGGTGCGGGCCGGGTTTCGAACTGCGCAATCTGTTGTTTTGAGGCAAAACTGACATGCGGCTGATGGGCGAATTACTAGGCGGCGGTGGGAGGTTCACCATACGATATAAACCACGATGTGACGCGGCCAAGCAAGTGACAAATGCAAGGACACCGACCATAATACGAGCTGCGAATGGTAGTGGGCCGGTAACCTCAGTGAACCATGCTCAAACTTTTGCCTGCTAGAAGTATTTGTACATCACGCAATGTAACATCACAGTTTTTCTCCGTCTTTACCCTTTCACACCAGTAATATACTAGTTTTGTATTTTGTATTCATTGTTGCATTCAAATGTGGCGACGCTATTTTATCTCGGTTGATATTGACCTGTGGGTTAGGTTAATGGCCTACGTGTCCCTACAAAGATTCTTCAATGTACTGTTCGGTCTGCATCATCACAAAGTGACTGTAAAACGTATCAATTCAAATTCCGCGCCAGAGATAAACTCAGTATTTTCATGGAACGGGAATTCAGGAAATGAATATTTAATTTCCGAAACGCTTTTATTATATCACTATATTTAGAATAATCTTCAGGAGACTATCATTTACGTGGCAATCTTAAGCCTAAAGCACTAGTTTCATATTAATATGTGCTAAAAATAACAATTCGAGCTTTCCAGGAGATTCAATCTTTTTCATAAATGTTGGATCGTGTTCATAATTTATGTTTACGCCGCCGTGTACTGTGGCTATTATTTTGAACAAAACTCGATATTCTGTACGTACATTTAAAATATTTATTGAATAGAACCTGCAAATACTTGATACTATTAAGTATTCCAGTGTAAGCAACGCGATGCTTTCCAGAATATTACTCGACTGTTTCATCGTTTACGCGGAGAAACGAGGAAATGCTCCGCGCAGAAGGTGGGGAAGGATGCTCTGCGCAGTCTGCAGTGTCGTTGCGGCCGGTTTGAATTTCGCGCCCCGGAAGTGATTTTTAAACTCTATTTTCTCAAAGACAAAATTTTTTTCGGAAAAACTGGACCTGCCATTCTTCATGTTTGGCATCACAGAATTTGTGGTATTTTTTTGTAACGGGAGCTTCTGGAACCCTGTATATTATATATATATATATATATATATATATATATATATATAATATATATATATATGTATGTATGTATAGATAAATATAAAAAACTATAGTTATTTCAAATTATCGTTTTCCATATTGTCGGGGCAAAAAGTATTATTCTTTCGTGAAGAGCATAATGAGGGTTAAGAGCACAAATTTATAGCTAATTTACCTTTGAAAATAGATTTTATTATATAGGAGCAAATATTTTGACAAAACTTGAAAAAAAAAAACGTTCTTTTTTCTGTATCAAATTCGACTAGAATATGGTTTAGGATATAGATCACAGAACAGTGAAAACGTGCACAAATTATATATATATATATATATATATATATATATATATATATATATATATATATATAATTTGTTTGAATTTCCCAGTGAAATTCAGAAGTACGTGCTCAAATAATGAAGTTACATTATGTCCAGAAGCAAAACGAGGGACCATCTCAGCATTTGCTCAAAGGATCAGGGAAACTGGACGAAAACCTAATCGAGATGGGGGATATCGATCCAGAAGCTGTGGTACAATACTTGTTACAAGTTCTTTAGAATTATACAGTCCAAATGGTAATAATTACAGTAACTATCATTGTTAAAATTAATGTTACTTTCCTTTTGATGCTCGGTATAGTCTGGAATTGTATAGAAACAGTTTATGCAGCAGAAAAGATTTTACTTGGGACTTAAACTTTTCTATCGAATTTAATCGTTTAATGTCATCTGGCAAAGTGTTGTACATAAATTGTATGTGAATTTTTTGTAGTAAGCTGTTGATATTGCCACTTGATGAATATGATTACTACGTCGTGTGTTATAGACACCGGCGTTTGCTAAAAATATATTCCCGCCCTTAAATAAGTCATTTTTGACAAAACTAGTGATTCGTAAATCAGGAGACAAGGTAATGGTAAAATTCCTAGATTATTAAAGAGAGATTTACAAGAATCACGTGGGTGGGATTTGCTCAGTGGCGTAGGCTCAATGCATGCGAGTGATGTGTTACATCCCCTAGTTTTTCATCACTTAAAAATATTCTCAGTAAGTATTTTATTTTCTTCTGTTAAGTATCTCCCTCTACTTCTCCATTCCCTCCCGCCATTTATGTGCGCTGTCCAATAGGCCTTAGTCCCCTCGCTGGATGTGACAGACCGGGAAAACATCCCTTGAACGACCTCACTTCGTTGGCGAGGTCATTGAACTCACGGCCATGCGCTGTGTGCAAGCTGCGTGGTTTCGGCTGCCGGTGATGTGACATAGCTTCTCACATCAAAGGCTTCTCATTGGCGTTCGTGTATCCCCTCCCAATAACCTTCCATACCCCTCCTCTGATGCCCTTTTCTCTCTAATAATTCGGCAGCACGCCTGGGAATCCAGAAGTCACGTGCCACTATTGTGACCCGGAAGCGGGGAGCGGGGGGCTGACGGCACGACTGTCTTTCTTCACAAGTCTGCCAACTATGCTTAAAGCATATTTCAACCTGATTCAGTACAACTGGGTAACTCGATGTGTGTTAGCATGCCTGACAAAACAAGATCATGTAAGGAAATGGTATGACAGACAATCCGTGAACTCGAAACGGTGCGCGCGATGTTATTTCGTTCGGGCGTGTGAGTCCTGCATTCTACCGTAAATGCTGTTTACTACTGAATGTGCGTTAAATAGACTACTTTGCCTAGTTGGTGATATGTTAAAGAGAATCGTGAATTCGAAATTGTAACGCGAAAAGAATAAAACTTGTGTGTGTGTGTGTGTGTGTGTGTGTGTGTGTGTGTGTGTGTGTGTGCGCGTGTACGACATGGCGAGCTCGTCATTTGTGGTAGTGGGTGAGTTATTTGTGGCAGGGAACAATAGTCAAACGTTTCATTGTGTCATAGACAGGATTCGTGAAATTCCGTGCAGTTCTTTCTCCTATTACGAAAAACTTAAGGTATATAGTGATGGACAACCAAGACAACGCGAATAGATGTCGAGTTCAAAAATTAGGTATGTACTTTTTTGTGGTTATTTTTTTAGTTTTATTGTTTTGTTTATGTACAGTGAAATTATTTTAGCATGGCCGCTCAAGATCAGACCTCAGAGCTGCCGGAAGATTCCATTCCTTAAAACTATCGCTTTAGGGGGGAGCGCGTCCTTTCCCAGGACGTGTTGACAGCCCTACTCCAGTTCAGTAAACATTGACCCTGACTATTCGTCTCCGCAAGGTGACAGTTTTCAGTTGCATTTCTCTAACAGAGTACAGCTATTTGTATGAAGTTCTGTACAAGTGATTATTATTTTGTTGTGATCATTGCAATGCGTCCTGTTCAAAGCAACTTTCATACAGACATCTTTCACAGTCAGACGCGTGAAGTCGTTGCAAAAGTATATCAGTTTATGAAGAGAAGCAAAAGAAGACATTGAAAATATGAAAACAGTTCTTAAGGCAGTAATTCCTGGATCGGGTGTTTCGAAAAGATCTATTTGCAGAATTAATAAGGAAATTAATTTATTTAATCAGGAGAATCGTGTTCATTTTCTACTCCTAATTAAGAAAAGAAAAAGGACGTGGAATCTGCTCTCGACAGTTTCAATGAGAGTGTGTTTCACCGCACTATGATTTAATGCACAATATCAAGAAATCGTTATTTTTACAGGAAACGACGCGATAGTAAAGACGGTGAAAATGATACTACTTATGATTGTGAGGAAACGGGTATCAGTGACAGTGGGAAACATATGAATGATAACAGAGCCAGGCCATCTCGTGAATTTGGTGTTTCTCCATTAACCGAGCAAAGACACTACAGCAAATTGATTTCGAAGGCTGTTCGCTAGCTTGTGCTATAGCAAAGGTAGGCTAATGTTTTTGGTTTTGACAGACGAACCAGGCGCAAGCGAGCGCCACCTTCTGGCTCTCTCCCCATCACTTTCAGCTTCCCCCTCTACTCGCGAATCTCAGCGGCCACCCTAGAAAAATTTAGCTGTAAGTTAGTGCATGCAATGAGAAAATGATGATTTTCAAGGAAGATTTAGAATGTGTCTAACTTGCAACATACACTTCTAAAATACTTCAGAGTAAAGTAGAATGACGCAGACTTTAAATATTTGGAATTATGCGTTCAATCTGTAATATCATGATCGCATCCCCACATCTACCAGCCAGGAGACGCCACTGGATTTGCTTATTATTCGTACAATTCTTTTTTGTTATCTGAATGTCTGAGAGTTATAAGATGTGGTTCCCCAGAATATTATGCCATATCTCAGGCGGGAATGAACATTCGCAAATTATACACAACGAACAGTATGAAGACTGACGGAATTTGAAAGAATTTTGAACGCGTAGCATAATGAACTTAATTTTGTGTTCAATTCATTTAAATGGACATTTTATTTGAGGTTTGACTGAATTGATAGACCTAAACATTTTGTTACCTTAACATCAATCAATGACATACCGTTCATTTTCAATGGAGTATAGAATTGTTTATTTGAAATGGAAAACTGCATTGAAACAGTTTTATTTTCGTTTATTATTAATTTGTTATTACGTAACAAATTTGAAACATCTGATATTGTACTATTTACGGTTTTTATATTGCAAAGAATATTTGTATCATCCGCAAAGATAACTGTTCTTCCGTTTCAAATTGCTAAGGGCATTTCGTTTACGTATAATAGGAAGAGAATAGGGCCTAAAATCGATCCTTGCGGGACTCCGCGTGCAATTGGCAAAGAACCGGAAAGGTGTGTACATAAAGTTCCATCATTTCAGTAAGGTATTTCTACTCTCTGAGATCGTTGTTTAAGGAACGAACATAGCCAATCTAGAGCAATACCATGGATTTCATATGAAGGTAATTTTGAAAGTAAAATGTTATGATCAATGACGTCAAAAGCTTTTGAAAGATCTAAAAATATTCCAATAGTTGCTTCGTTTTGATCCAATGATGAGGCAACATCTTTAAGAGAAGAAAAAAATCGCTGTTTCCGTAGATTTTGATTTTCGGAATTCATGTTGGCAATCCGCCAAGTTTCCATTCGCACATAAAAAAGTCTCTAATATTTTGTGAAAAAACTGACAAAAGAGAAATTGGCCGATAATTTTGAATTTCATTTGTGTCGCCTTTTTTGAAAAGCGGCTTATCTTAGCTGTTTTAAAAATATCTGGAAAAATGCGGATGTATAAGGATGCATTAAATATGTGAGTTAACGGGTGTATAATGGCAGGCGCACACGTCTTTTACAAACAATCCGGAAATTCATCTAAACTGTCCGAATATTTATTTTTTAATTTACCGATTATTTTGAGAATTTCATAGGAAGAGGTTTCGGAAACGAACATTGTGTCTAAACTTTTAGGAAAACGTCGGATATTGAATTTTGTGGCTGAAAACCCTTAGTGAGATCGGCAGCAATTCTCGAATATTATTGGTTGAAGAGACTAGCTACTGTTGCCGGATCGTTCACATCTCTATCGTTATCTTTTAAAACAACATTCTCTACAAGGTTTCTAGTTGATTTGGTCGTATTTTTATTATATTCCGTATTGATTTTGTTTTGTTATTTGAGTTCAAAATATCCTGATTGTGTTTCATTATTTTAGCCTGCCTTATGACTTTTCTTAATGATTTGTATTTTTTTTAAGTAGAGGAGGAAATCTTGAAATACGTAATGATGCTTACTCCGTCCCAATCGCCCTGCTCCACCCATGGGCGTAGCCAGGGGGGGGCAGGGGGGGGCAGTTGCCCCCCCCTAAAACTTCAGAAATTTATAAAATTTGTATAAAACATCAATCAAAAATTGTATGATTTTATTATATTTATATATGAAGAAAAAGATTTGGTTTACTTAAGTAAAATATGTTATATGATAGAATTTTAATATATATACAGTAAAGAAAAAATATCTAACTAAAAATGTAATCATTTTTAATTAATCTTAATTTATTTTTAAGTTATTAAGTAAAAATGAAGCGTTGGAGTTTTCGTATTCAATTTTATCAGCCATTCAGCCCAGCATGAATCACACTCGCTCAAAATGTACAATGTTTTTGAATTCTACAGATTTTGAGATAAGATTAAATCAACACCGATCACCGTCCTATTGCAATAATTGTGTTAGTTTCTTAGTTTAGTCCCGATCGTCTGAAACAAGTGAACGTGACATAAATTGATATACCTTACGTATGAAAATACGGATTGTTTAATTATTGTGTTTAATTGAGAGTCAACAGCAGTACATATAAAGTGCTTTTTGAAATATTACATACGCTCCACGGTGAGTAAAACATTACATTATGAACTATCCTTCTAGAATAAACGTTAATAGTATTTCAGAAAATAATTTTCTTTTACGAGACATAAAAAATAATATTTATAATAATCAATGATTTTTCCATGACTACCAAAAACAACTCTTAGATAAGCATGATTCATGAAGAACGACGATTATGAAACAAATGCAAAATCTGTCTTGAATTTTCTGTTGCACATTTCATAAAATAGAATGAGCTTATGAAATGGTATGAATTGCTATGTGTATGGATTGAGGACATTATTGTAATTTTAATTGGACCAAATACCTGTTAATATTTTTTATTTCTTTTGAATTAAATTTCCTAAATTTAGACAAATAAATAATTCATAAAAAGAAAACTGCTAATAACTTTTTTGTTGTTTCGTAGAAAAAATTCTTTCGAAAAAATGTGATTAATTTGTTATAATTACCTAAATCAATATTTAGAAATAAATCTAAAATCAATCTAAATCAATTTTTTTGTTACAAAAACCAGTTAATCATTGTGCACATTATATTTATACATTAAGTTACAGCAAAACCTTGTTTTAATCTGAGAAAATGAAACATTATGTCATATAATACATTCATATTTTTATAAAAGCGTAATTTTTGTAAAAATATTTTGAAAGAATATACTAATATAATTGTATTATATTAATATAATAATATTATTTTCGTAATTTTAATTTCTCTGGAATATTCTGTTTTAGAAGTTCCCGTCTAGGGTTTACTTTTTAGTGTTGGAGTTACGCTTGAACATTCTGCTATATTCTTCTTAATATAGATAAAAGTTTGTTATGGACATAAGAAAATTTTTGATCAGTAAGTATTGTGATATCTAAACACAAAGTATAAGTAATTTTAAGTATTTCTAAATCTAGAATAGCAGTTATTAAGAGCATAAAAATCTGTTTTCCTGTAGACATTTTTAATGTAGAATATTTTATATATTTATAGGTAATCAAAAAAGAAAACTAGAGGAAAGAAATGAATCCAAAAATGAAAGTGACGAAAAGAAAGCAAAATTTGTATCAACACTTAATCGTACAGAACCTCAACCAGGACCTTCATCCTCTTATCTAAGTAATGATGAATCACTTGAACCTCACATTGATGATCCTCTCCAAAATGATTTAGGTCTACAGATTGGACGATCTTTTCACATGACACCAAAAGAGAAAAGTATGTTTCTGAAATCTTGTTGGATTCTGCCTATACTAGTTATATTTTTGTTGTAATTATTAAGGACATTTAAAAATTGCTATTTGATCTTTCTGTACAAATTTCTAATGTCGAATATTTTATATATTTATAGGAAATCAAAAAAGAAAACCAGAGGATAAAAATGAAACCGAAAATGAAAGTGACGAAAATAAAGCTATATGTACATCAACACTTAATTGTACAGAACCTCAACCAGGACCTTCATCCACTTATCTGCCTAATGAATCAATTGAACCTCACATGGATGATCCTCTCGAAAATGATTTGGGTTTATGGATTGGACGTTCTTCTCAAATGACACCAGAAGAAAAAATTACACTTTTAAAATCTTGTTGGATTCCACCCATGAGTTATGATTTTAGTAAAGATGTAAAACCCTCCGAAAGAAAATTTAAGCATGCTTGGATACAAACATATTCACCCTGGCTTGTATATTCGAAAGCACTCAAAGGCGGTCTTTGTAAATTTTGTGTCCTCTTTCCTCCACCCATTGGTTCAGTTAAAGGTATTCTTGGATCATTTATGATAAAGCCTTTTACACGCTATAAAAATTTACATGAAGATTGTAAAAAACATTCTTCTAATCATTGGCACAAAACTGCAGTTACTGCGGCCAGAGATTTTACTGCTAATGCTCCAGTTGATGTGCAACTATTACACGGCCACAAAAAAATTATAGAAGAAAATAGTAAGATTTTAAAATCGATAATCTCCACAATTTTATTTTGTGGGACCCATGATCTGCCTTTAAGAGGAAAAGTTCAAACTGGAGGTGTGTTTCAGGATTTAATTAAATTTCGAATTGAAGCTGGTGATAAATACTTGAAGCAACATTTTGATGAATCTAACGCTAAAAAAAATGCAACATATATGTCTCCTCAAATACAAAATGAAATTATTAGTTTGTGCGGGCTGTCATTAAAGATGATATAATAGAAGACGCAAAAAAAGCATACGCATTTAGTGTACTAGCGGATGAGACAGCTGATATATCGGGGAAAGAGCAATTGTCAATTGGTTTAAGATTTTTTGATGAAAAAACAGATGAAAATTCGGGAAGAATTTGTTGGCTTCGTTGAACTTAAAGCTCTCGATGCTCGTACAATTGCAACAGCAATAGACACATTTTTGGAAAAGGAAGGACTTGATCCGGAAAAATGTGTAGGTCAAGGTTATGATGGATGTTCAGCTATGGCTGGCAATGAAAACGGAGTACAAAGCATATTACAAAAAAAGTATAAACAAGCTAAGTTTTTTCATTGTGCATCGCACAAATTAAATCTTGTAGTTAATGACTTGAATAATGTACCAGAAATACGAAATACTATCTCTACAGTCAAAGACATTATTGCAGTTTTTCGAGAGTCTGTATTAAGACGAAACTATATCCCGAATATTCCTATGTTTTGCGAAACTCGTTGGTCTCAAAAGTACAAAAGTATTTCTGTTTTTAACAATCATTTTACTGATATAATATCAGCTCTGCAAAAATTATCACTCATAGGAAACAATCAAACTAGGAAAACGGCATTCCAACTTCATGCAACTACAACTACAGGTAAGTTTGTTGTTGCTGTGGCTTTAATTGCAAAATATTCTGCGATATTGGAACCGGTGGTGAATGCTCTGCAGTCCAAAGCTTTGGACTTGTTGCAATGTTCAGAGCATATCCGAAGAATTCTTGGAGTAATAAAAAGTCATCGTAATGATCCTGAGCAGATTACAAGAGTACTCATGGAAAATGCAAAGAGCATAGCCGAAAAATGTGGACTGGAACTATTACTACCTAGAATTGTCGATAAACAAAAGCATCGTTCAAATCCTCCAGCATCCAATAAAGAAGAATACTGGAGAAGATCTTTAATAATTCCTTATTTAGATTCTCTCGTATCATCTTTGGAACGTCGTTTTTCAGAAGATCATTCAGCTGCGTTTTCATTGTTGATTCTTCATCCTCAAAATATGATGAAGATGACAATTGATGATTTCGAAAAAAAATCTAAAGAATTTGAATTATTCTACAATTTACAACGATTGAATTCCGAAACTGAATTATGGTATTCCACGTGGAGCAAAAGAAATTTGAGTGAAGAACAATTACAAGATATTAAAATGGCAGATTTAGTTAAAGAGGCCGACATTTTTTATCCCGAAACAAAAAAAGCGCTACTCATTTCTCTTGCTCTACCGTGCACCACTTGTACTGTAGAGCGATCATTCAGTACTTTACGCAGAGTAAAGTCTTGGTTAAGATCAACAATGACAGAAAATCGACTAAACGGTTTATGTTTAATGAGTGTACATAGGGAATTCGTAATAGGAAAAGAAGAGAAATATCTCAAAGAAATATTTGAGAGATTTGCAAAAAATCCACGCAAACTTGTTTTAGTTTGACAGTTCGTTAGTTGTTTTATATAGTCTTCCAATATATTTTATAATGTGTATTTTCTTTATATCATTAATAAACTAGTGTAATTGAATATATAATTTTTTTTTTAAAAAATGTCTTCATAGTTTATTAATATTGTCCTTAAATGATATTCCTAAGGCAACTCAATACGAAGTATACATCTATGGCAAGTCGATGTTACATCAATAGATGTACGAGTGTACATCTATATCGATATCGAATTGATATATTTTTAATATTATATATCGAATTACATAAATTATATATCGTATTGATATATAATTGATATATTTTCGTATTAATGTTGTTTGCCCCCCCCCCTAATGAAAAACCTGGCTACGCCCATGGCTCCACCCTATCCCTCCTCATTCTATTCTGCGTCTCTTCGTCGTGCATTGAGCGGTTCCGTCTTATCCATGCGTCTTAGCCTTGCCATGCTCTACTCACATCTACCAGACCACCGCTCCGTCTATTTCACTTCAATTTTTTTTAAACTTTCACTTATTAAGGTCACGTACATTTTTTAAAAACTTTTAGTAGTTTTCGGGCAATATTGTGTGCACTATGTGCAATTAAAAAAAATAACAAAAACAAGATTTTCTCAAAATCGGCAACAAATGTTTCCTTTAAAATTTTAGTATGGAATGTGCTAAATGTACTCTAAAGGATGGCATAAACACCATTATGCTCTGTCTTTTTGTTTTTTCAAAAATTACAAAAATGTAATATTTTTGACGTGCCTGTCCCATAGTTAATATTTACGTTAGCAGCGATTTCATCACATTATTGCATTTACAAGAACATGTACTTCCAATGATGTCTTATAAAGTTCCTCGAAAACTGAAAAGTTTGTTGTGAAAATTAGCTCAAAATTCCGCATTTTCAGAAACTCTCCAACGCCATTTTCACAAAAATGGCTCCAAATTTTTTCTTCAAGCTAAATAGTGCTAATTGCTCTGTTTAAGATGACACAAAGTTAATTTTGCTGTATTCTTTTGTTGTTGTTTTTTTTTCAAAAATACACAAATGTAATTTTTTAAATATCTCTCATGCCGTTAATATGCATATTTCCAGCGATTTGTAAACACTATTGCATTTTTGAGTGAAAGTGCTTCCAATGACTTCCAATGACGTTTTTCGAAAACTCAAAAATTTTCTCTGAAAAAGAGTTTCGCAGACAGTAAAGCTTAAACGGTATTTTCTTAAAAACGGCTCCAAATTTTCTACAAAAATTGCCTTTTTGGGACGATTGTTGACTCTTCTTTAATATTCTTAAAGTAATATTTCGGTTTTACTATCAGTAAACCGAAAAATTGAGAAAATGTCAAAACAATGTACTTTGGGCGGCCATAAATGTCAGTTGGCAAGAGTATGTGACAAATCCGAATAGGTAGCCCAGAACGAAAATAGAAAACGAATACGAAGAAGTCTGTGTCATTATGTACCGCCACTATTTTTAACTTTCTCGGTACGAAGAAGAAAGAATGTGATGTAATGATTCGCCAAAAAACGCGGAATTATCGACAGAAAAACTCTTATTACAGGGTTTTCGGAACGAAAAAGTGGATAAATCCAGTTGCTAAATTTAGAACTAAAAAATACTCTAACACGTGGCGTAGCCAGAATTCATGTTTTGTGGGCCCTTGATTACGAAAAATGGGCAATGTGTCTATCTGTCCGTCTGTGAACTCTAGCGACTAAACCGTTCAGTCACTTGTCTCCAAAATTGATATTCCCCAATCGATCTGGCAGATGTCGCGACTACTTGAATTTGACACCGGAATTTCAATTTTTTGGGGGGGCGGGGCTTACTATGAAGCACATGGGACATTTTTCCAAAAAATTGACTCTATCGCTTTTGATTTTTACTTTCCTGTATACTATACGTAGGTACGTCACGGATAGTATAGGGAAAATTATGTAATGCTGCGTTAAAAAACGGCGGAATTTTCGGCAGAAAAACTCTTATTACAGGGTCCCGGTAACGAAAAAGTGGATAAATCCAGTTGCTAAATTAAGAAAAAAAACTTTTAACACGTGATGCAGCCAGACTTCCTCTTTTGTGGGTCCTTGATACCGGAAAACCAATTGAACGCAAAAGGCTGTCCGTCCGTCCATCCGTCCGTCTGTGAACAACACTAGCGACTAAATAGTTCAGCCGATTTTCTCCAAAATTAATTTTCCCCGATCGATCTGAATATTCTCGCGGCCCCTTGAATTTGAAACCGATCTTTTAATTTTGGAGGGTACTTTACATGAAGCCCCTGGGACATTTTCAAAATTTTCAAAAAAATGGTGCCAACAATTTTGACTAAATTTTGTTGTTAGATAGTCTGAAGCTCATTTAACAGAATGGCGAAGGCCTTATGTTGGTTGAAAACTCTGATTTTTCGAAAATTGAAAAAATTCAAAATTTTTTCGGCATCTTCCTACAACTACAGTTATGAAGATACAATGTTTGTTCTTAATGAAATGTGTTCATAAAAAACAGGTCTTCAAATAAGGTCATGTTCAATTTTTCAAATACAAGTATTTTTTCGAAAAATTGTGTCAAACGTAGACAATTTTTTATTTTTTTTAAACCATTTTTTCTTAAAAACCGTACAAAGTTCTTTGATTAAATTGGGACCTCAGACAGCATAAAGGAAGCTTAAGACAATGGTGTAGGTTTCATGTTCATTGAAAAGCCTAATTTTGCAAAAAATTTTAAAAAATAAAAAAAAATTGGCAACTTTCTACATCTACAATTGTGAAGACATGATTGTTTTCTTAATGAAATATGCTCATCAAAAACAGATCTTCAAATAAGTCATGATGAATTTTTTGAAAATATTTGTAGTTTTTCTATAATTTCCTGACAAACATTATAGCCCGCTTGGAATGGACTGCACTTCATTTTCGTCGTTTTCTTACAACTACAATTTTAAAAATACATTTTTTTCAATTAAATGTATTTATCAAAACTACATCCTCACATAAGGTCATGCTTAATTTTTTCAAAATACGAGTAATTTTTCTATAATTTTGTGACAAACATAATAGCCCGCTGTAAATTTACTGCGCTTCGGACAGCTGGATGCGTCATAAATTAGAATTTGCAACTTTGTAAATTATTTCTTTGTTCGTTTCTTACATTTGACCTTTTGTTATACTACACATTAATATTTTAGAAATTGTTTATTTTGAAATATCTGAAATAAAAAGTTAAAAAAATTAATATCTCTCAGAATGGTGACAATGCAAGGTCTGCAACAATGGAATTCACTTTGTGATCGCGAATATCTGTGAATTTCATGTGATTGTTGTGACCTGAAGGAACTGTATGAAAAGGAGTTATAATTGTCTAATTTATGTTGATATTTGCATGAAAATATTTAGTTTTTGCACCACAAATTCACAAATGCTGTACCATTTGTAGTGAGTAGAGTATTCGTTGAATGGTTTTAAAATACTCTTCTCTAATCATGGCCCTATGGAATGCATTTCTATATTGTCCAGGGTATCAGGCTTCTTTTTCCAATACAGGTTTACAAAACTTTTGTATTCTATTTTTGTGCAGTTGTAGAATTCACATAGTTCTGACAACACTGTGATGGAAACAGTGAGTTGTATGCTTCTTGGTTGAATTGGACGTTTTCAAATAACAGCTAAGATGTTAGTAGCGCATAAAGTGCAATATTTCAGTGCTATGTAGCTGTTTCCTCTAGTACGGGAAAGTACTGTTGTAGCACCACTAGTTAAATATATGGAGAGAATGTATTTGTATTAGAAAAAGTAATTAATCTGCAAAAACATAAGATGAATTAAAAAAAAGAATAAAGATTTGTATCTTTATAAAGATAACTTTCTAAATAAACCGATCTTCATCCATCACCTTCAGAAATAACTTAGGTAAGGTAAAAAAATTACCACCTTTTGACATCAAGTAAAAAGTAACTTATTAGAAAAAAATTAAACATCAAGAAACTTAAATCAAAGTTAAATTTCATAAACAAAAAAGATTCTATGAAAATGTTGAAAATAATTAATTTGAAATCACACAGGCAAAATACATTGCCCTCAGTGACATGTTAAGTAACAAGCCAGAGTGGGTAAATGAAACATGTGGAAAAAAATGTGTTCTTTTGAAGAAAAATGAATCTTAAAAGTAATTTGAAGACAGGAATTCTAGTATCTTTGTTTGTATAACAGTTAGTGTGTCGGGCTGTTGTACTTAAGTAATGGATACAAACATTACTTAAATACAACAGGGGAAAAAATCTTTTGCATGCCTTTCTGCAGAGGGGAAGTGAAGCCGGTTGTTCCATGTTGTAGATTTACTGCATGTTAAAGATCCCCAAGCCTAAAAGAAGTCTCTGAGCTAAATTAAATTGTGTGTTTTGTCATGCAAGTGATACCTTCTTTCTCAACAAGATGGTGAAAGGAGTATAATGAAATTTCTGTGATCAGAGGGAAGAGTGAGTCTGAAAGCTTAAAATAAGGCATAATAATAATGGAATCCATTAATAATAATGGAATATTAATACATTTGGAAGCAGCGAAAATCTTATGATTGCTCAATAGATTCATTCCATCAACTGCAGGCATTCCAAATGTAAGTAGCAGGGTGAAAAACCCATGTTTTTAATTTTGAATGTGTTCATTAACCCATATTTGCCCGGTGTTCCATTATTGGAACATGTGACAGTGGTTTTGTCTCTGACTTTTTCTTATCGCGAAACGCACGTGGGGGCTTCGTTATGTTCCTAGAACTTCAACAGAGGGATCAAATTCCCCGATAGTGCCAAGAGTTGATTTCAGTTCTCGTTTATACGCCGCGAGAGGAAGGTTTATTGAGCTCATGTTTTACTGCTGGCACCATGGATGATATAAGGTAATAAAATGCGTGTTATATTTTTATGTTAAATTTTTTTGTTTTTATTAGAATTATGAATGAATGTGTCTTTTTGTAAGTACAGTAACATATCTTGAAAATATTACTATTTAGCTGAGTTAGACACGATTTTTCTAAAATGTTCCAATATTGGAACACCAGGCACGAACGGTACCATGCATTATTATTTCACAAATTATCTAATTTATCTTCGTTTCTCTCAGATTATTAACAACAGAACAAATAATTGCAATTCTGGAGGAGGATAATGATTACTCCAGTGCATCGATCTTCATTATGCCTCCAGAAGATGGATGTATCAGTGCCGAAGACAGCGGTGATGAAGACTCTGGTGGCACACTGAATAATCTACCTGGAAGCCAACTTAGATCAGAAGGTGAGGCACTAATTACGCGATTCAGTGAGACTGAAAGACTTACGTCTGTGACTGAACTAGAGAGTAATATTGGCTCTGAACATCGTGATGAGTGCATTCAGGAGAATACTCTCTCTACGCGCGTCTGTTCCCAACGTAAGAAAGAGCAAAGAAAGTGGGAAAAAATTGACATAAATCCTGAATTTAGAAATTTCAATATTACAAGTGATATAAGTGCAGTGCCAAATGACCCGGTGTCATGTTTTGAACTATTTTTTGATGACGAGATTTGGGACTTTCTTACAAAAATGTTCGTGTTGTACGCTCAGCAGAAAGGTGATTACACATTTACACTTTCTTCTGAGGAAGTAAAATGTTTTGTTGGAGTTCTGATTTTATCAGGATACAATATTGTACCAAGATGGAGAATGTTTTGGGAAACAGACTCAGAGACTTATAATGAAGCTGTCAGTTCGGCAATGAGAAGAAACAGGTTTGAGTTGATAAAAAAATATGCTCATTGTGCTGACAATAATGACTTAAAACAAAATGACAGATTTGCAAAACTAACACCTCTCATTTCCTTACTGAACAAACGATACGCAAAATATTGCATTTACGAAGAACACTTGGCTGTAGATGAGAGCATGGTGCCGTATTATGGAAGGCATGGAGCCAAGCAGTTCATTCGCGGCAAACCGATTAGATATGGCTACAAAATGTGGTGTTTGTGCGACCGTTTGGGGTATCTAATTAATTTCAATCCTTACTCTGGTAAAGATGAAAGCCGACCAAAAGAAATGAGTCTCGGAGAACATGTTGTGCTTCAGTTGATCCACTGTTTACCAAAAGGTAATTCATTCAAGATATATGGTGACAGGTTGTTCTCTAGCTTATCGTTGGCAAGTAACCTGGCAAATTTGGGTTTCGGCTACACTGGTACAATAAACAAAAATCGAACTGAAAAATGTCCACTTGAAGAAACTAAAATATTAGAAAAAAGAGGTAGAGGCACTTTCGATTACAGAGCTGATAAAAATACTAACTGTCTGATTTTGGAATGGCACGACAATCGCATTGTACACATGATAAGTACTTGCGACTCAGTTCATCCTCTAAAAACTGCTAATAGATGGGTTTCAAGTGAGAAAAGAAAGTCCCCATAGTGCAACCTAACACAGTAGGACAATATAATAAATTCATGGGAGGAGTTGATAGAATGGACGAAAATTTGGAGTGCTATAGAATTGGAATTAGATCGAAAAAGTGGTGGTGGCCTGTATTTATGTTCTGCATTGATACCGCCATTCACAATGGCTGGCAGGTATTTAGAAAGACAGAGCATGGTCAAAAGGTAGATCACCTTTCTTTCAGAAGATCCATTGTGCAAAATTATCTTCAAAAGTATAAAACTTTGCCCTCATCAGGTGGAAGACCTAAAAGTAGCAAATCACTGATATCTCGCACAATAGCTTCTGTCAGATTTGATGGTTCAGGACATTGGATGTCACCAGCCACAAAGCAAGGAAGATGTGCTATGTGTAAAAAGAATACAACCAAACAATGTGAAAAATGTCACATAAAGTTGCATGAAAACTGTTTCAAACTGTTTCATACTCCAAATTAATTATTTAGCATCTATTTTGATTTATCAAATAACTAAATTGTAGCCTCTTTTGAGAGTTTAAATAATAAAAACATATTATTCATGTGGCCTTACTTGTAAAAAAAACCTGGACCCGTTCGTGCCTGGTGTTCCAATATTGGAACAGCCCTTATCTTGAAAATGATAACAAAAAAAATTATAATTTTCATTTTGAACATAACTATACATCACATATGTCATCATTTATTGGCTAAAAGTATAATTATATTAAAAAAAATAACTCGGGCAAAAACGGGTTAAAAAAAGAATTCAGCAAAAACAACATAAAATGGGGGAGATTTTTTTAAGAAAATGAATGTATGTACCTGCAGTGTGAAAAGCACAAAAAGAAAATACAAACAATAATATAAATTCATTTTGTAATAGACACAACTTTAAAGTTTATTTAAGTAGCATCCATTGGTAGCTGAGATTCCATATGAGTGGTGGCATTCTTACCTTATGTGAATGAAAAGTGTGTCCATTTTAATAGAAAGGAGGCACTCATAAACTTAAGGCAAATAAGTAATTAATAATAATGAATAAAAATTCATGTAGTATAATAATAGACTGTTCATTCAGAATCACTCAGAAACATCAATTTCCTACAGTAACATAGAAAAATACAGACAAATTTAACATTTAGAGAGAAAAATGCATTCTTTTTGTGAACCTTAAAAAACATTCTGACATTTTTTTTAGATTCAACTATAAAAATTAAGTTGTCAATGGAAAACTCTGAGAATTTTTAAATCATGGGAATAGAGAAAATGTCAGAATCACTTGGGCACCCTCCACTGGTGTCATTCGTTCCTTAGCATGGCTAAATTCCCATATCTGAATGATAGAAAAAAAAATTCGTTTCTAACAAAAATTAACACAAAAAACCATTTGACTATGAACGTTTTTGAAGACAATCCTTTGGGCAATAGGGAAAACCTTCAGATAACCCAGGCATTCTGCAGAAATTTCATTTGTTAATGGCCAAATTGCCAGATCAGAATATGGAGGGGAAGATGTGTTTCATTAAAAGCTGTACCATATTTTATGATGGAAACATAAAAACACAAGAATATAAATTCATTGAGCAATACAGAAAAATGTAAGGTTTGTTGTGACGCTTGCATTGCCTGCACTGATACCTTATGTAAGGTGGTAAAATTACCTTTGGTTAATGCAGAGGTGAAAAAAATGTGTTCATTGACCAAAAAAGAAACTGTAAAACACTTCTTGAACTTTTAATAATGAATGTTAAAAGTTCATAAGTTGCAAAAGGATAATGAATCTTTTGGATCACTCAGTCTCAGAAAAAGTGATGCGATGGACAAATATAACATGGAAGAAAAATCAAAACTGAACCTGATAAGTTAGATTGCATAGTGGCCAAGTTGAAGTATGCAGAGAGAAATGTATTCATTTTCGATAAAAATTGACATTAAAAACATTTGATGATTCATGTTTTTAAAGAA
>JAHLJT010005644.1:0-12533 GCA_031308135.1 Acheta domesticus
TAAGCATGTTGTGTTGAAGTACAGTTTGTTCATTAGAAAATGGTAATACAAAAGTGCAAAACCTATTTTTGGAAATTGTGTAGTTTTTGCTATCACTTGAAACAAAATTGTTACAAATTTGATTACGGTTTTTCCGAGGTCATTACATACCAGTTAGTTACCTGCATTGAACAGTATTATGTGAACAATTTTTTCTCTCCACATTTTATTTTGATCTTTGTTTACATTCAGATAACTGCGTTGCGTATACACAAACAATCTAATTGTATCAATCAGCCTCAATATGATCACTTGAAGTGAAAAACAAACAAAAAGAAATGAATGTACTGGCCCCGAAACGAATGTAGTGGCTACCTATAAATACGGTGTTTAGGGTACTACCGTACCCGAAAAACTTTCACAACTTGTCTTCAATTCACACTGCGCGGTCTAACAATTTTCGACACCTCTTCAACTCATTCTTGAAGGAATTTCTCCTTGTTTGTTGCTAGGTTCTAAGTGCTCTAAACAGCTCGCGTCAGGAAGCTGATTGATTATAGTGCTTATTGAAAACATGATCTGAGGAGACGGGAACACGTTAACTTTCAAATTGAAATTTCAGGAAACCACTATCTACGATGTGAAGGAAGGGATTTCCCACATTTTGAAGTGTACCTGAAAGTATTCTTACAATTTGTAGCTTTTCAATCGTGGTTTCGTCATTTGGAGGAAACTGCACGGCGAGAATCGAAAGAGAAATGCTACGTATGAAGCGTCAAATTAATAGATACTGTACGAGTATATTAAAGATATCGTAGATGCCGAGGTCGCTAAGCCTGTAGCTACTTCGGCTCGAAGGGTCGCTGGTTCAAATCTCGCCTCGCGCAATTATGCTTTTGGGTATCCGTGTTCTCCATACGTGTCGTGTTCCCTTAAAACCCAATAAAAAATCACAGTGGTCGCTACAATACCCAGTAGTTAAAAAGCGACCAAAAACAGATATCTAGACTGCTTAAAATTACTTTAGAAATATCGGACAGAGATTGGGAAAAATTGTCAGCCTATCAGAAACATATTTAATTTAGATTTTTCTTCGTTTCAATTTATTCATTTTGTAAAAAATGTTGGTAGTTTTTAAGTGTCGGTAGGTGTTAAGTCGATTCCAGTTCTTGCTTGTTAAATATTTGAAGCTTTTATGATCACTTTTACACTCTGAAATGAAACAGCGGAAAATACAAAATTAAATGTTTAAACGATTGTGTTCCCACATTTTCATTTTTAATCTCGAAACATTTTATATTATGTAAATGTTTTATTTTTATACTCTACCTTGGAAATGTCAAATGGTTATGAAGAATCTTTTATTACTGTTAGAGATTTCGACGTCTGAATTGCCAGTTCTGTAGAAGTCGCATATTCAGTGCTCTCGACGCACAAGCTGATCACTGCACTACACTTTGCTTTCTGGCGTGCCACACGTTAGTCTCAAGTTATAATAAGTTCTTATGCGAACAAAATTTATTCTTAAAAACTTTCGTAAAAACTCATCGCATCGGAATTCATGTTTTCTGCACTCGGGAACGTTTAGATTGGAGACTACTTTCGAAAATTTGAAATAAAATGATGGACGTACGAATTCGCGAAGCAAATCTTCCCAAACCATGGTGCGCCGTGCGAGATCGTGGTGGCAACATGCCCGAGCCTTCCATGATGATGCGCTTTTGCGGCGGTGCTGGGATCCTAGTACCTTAAAATTGTGAAGCTTTGTTGTGGGGTTAGAAAACGTTTTCCAACGTGTTGTGGGGTTAGAAAAATTGTTAGAAAACGAAAAGCTAGATTTGTAGAATACTGAAAATTCTAGAAATGTTGTCTACATGCAACCCTTGAAAATAAATGAAATAAATGAGTGATTCTTCTTTTTGCTGCAGGGTTTTTAAATTAATGTTTTAGAGGAATGTTACATTTTCTGTATTCCATATGCGCATTCATATTGATTTATTGGCGCGTACAAGGTCGATAGTTGAAAATAGGTTGACAAAATATTTCGTATGAATAAAATCCAGTTTTCTTTTGAATGTTCCTTGAGAGAATTGGACCTAAAGGATATCTCTCCCGAAATTGGCTGATTGATCGAGTTCTAAATTGCGATATCATGTCACAAATAATAAAACAAAAATATTACTTCTTTATTCACTTTTCCCAACTCCCACAAAAGCCTTTGGTTTAAATGTTGATGTCAATTCTGTTGTGTTTTTTAAATCTTGTCTTCAGACTATTTTAGAACAAAGTGTCCATTGAAACACTCTCTACTTTTAACTAAATGTATGTTCACATGTGATGGTAATGGTAGTGAGACATTTTTCATATTTAAATTTAGCATTGTTTACCGATAATGAATAACCGAAGTAAATATTCTGATGAAATTTTTCAAGATTGGAAGTGGGAGAACTATATTTCCGTAAAGAAAATGTGATTACATTTATACACAATAAATTTTGTTGCAAATGTGTTCTAAGAATTCTCTGAAAAGAGAGATTTCAGCATAGTTCGTCTTGATATATTCTCGAACCACTTAATCTATTTGCAATGAATTTATCTGTATTCTTAGAGCTTAGAATAGAATGAATTGGGATGCAGAAGACTGAAAGGGACAATTTGTTAGGAAACAAAGTTTTGCGTGACACCCAAGAAACTAAAATATGTTATTTATTTTTTCATTGTGTTTAGTTGTGTGTAGAACTTTCCAAAAAATATTTGAAAGGTAATTTCATTTCTTAAATATGTTAATTTTTTAAAATATTGTGATTTTTTCAATTACGAAAGTTTAAACGCATTATTCTTAAAACTCCTTTTTCCGATAGGATACATTCATAGTAACTTCGCTGAATTTTCATATATTTTGAATATTTTTACACCAAATTGTAAGGAATGTTAATTGTTTATAATTTTGCATAAATAACTTAATTTTGAAATTTTGCGGCATTTGGTCCCTTTTTAGTTTTCCGCATCACAATTATATTCTCGAACACAGCAAGCCATCTACATATTTATGAAGTGTAAATATCTCGCGTCGTTTGTTAATGCGCAGTGTTTTTAAGACTACTTTTTATTTCTCAGTTGTGTAGGAATTTTCATTCCTCACGGGGATATACATGTGTATGTATGATTTAAATTACAGAATGGAACTTTCTATTGATTTAATTTATGGGTAGTTCTACTAATGGATATTGTTTCGAGGAGGTACGGAACCTAATGTGATTTGCATTGTAAAAACTCTTCTTATAATTGTCTTAAAATTAAATGCGGATCTATTATCGAAGAGATGTCCCTTTTTGTGTCATTGTCTCATTTCATTGTTCCCAAAAGTTATGCTATGTTTTAATTAGTGCACTGTAAGAACGAGTTGTAAAATATCAAAGCTCTGTGTTACATGTGCTGAACTAATAGGTGAAAGACTGTACTAAAGCCGCAAAATTATATATCGTGACTTCAGAATGACAAGGTTCTAATACTTTTGGCGAAATGATGATTTAACAAGTTCCAAGTCGTAGATATACGCAAATGAAATCAGTTTTCATATCATACTATGATCAAAATGACGTAGCATTTTGCGTATCATTTTTAAACACCGCCAATCTTTTCGGTGCTAACCTGTTAAATTTGCTCGGAGTCAGATAGAACCTTGTCGTTTTCAGGCCACGATATAAATTGCTAGCTAAATACTTGTATTGACAACAAAATCGATCAGCTGATTTAATACTCACGAGTGTAATGAAATTTTAAACATATCAATCATATAAAAACAAATAAACGATGTAATACTCACGAGTGTAATAAAATTCTAAACATACCGGTCCTTTCTACAAACGATGAAATTTTATCTTCAATATCACAATTTATTACAGTGTGAATGAAGCGTCTCCAAAAGTATGTTTTAAAATATGCAAACTTCAAGAAAAAGTACACAGCTGCAATTCTCAAATGTCTCTCAATAATTGTACAGTATTTGATAATTATCAATTTGAATAGTTTTACCACTCCTGAGAAGAACACTTTAATAGAACAATGAACACGAAACAAATTATTGAACTAAAACACTGGAAATTATTTTTACATTCTTAGACGTATGTCACTTATCCCAAACATTGTTTAAACATATCCAACTGTTAAGAGGACGATTTTTTATGTCCGAGATGCGTGAATTCTATGAAATGACCAGCTGTTTGTGGGTGTATTTATTACGCAGAACAATTGCAAATTTGGAGAATATTTCAACTTGTGATATTTTATCTAATTGCCTTCAGTGAACTTCCCTTCCAGAGGAGCTGTAGCTGCGTTATCTACGGTAAGTGACTTTTAATAAATTAACCCTGTTTGTCTGTGTTAATTAAAGAAGAAATAATACTACGAATTTGAATATCTTAGTCATTTTACATTTTGCTGTAGATTATAATTCACAATTTGTTATAAAGATTGGTGTGAGAATTATTTTTAAAGGTATAGAGCACACATCGATTTCAAGGCTTTTTTTATATTCATATAATGTCGGAAAACAGGTTTTTTACTTGTTTTTATTCTGATAAATGTTTGAAAAGTAATCTACCTCGAGGAAACTATTTTTTATGTAGGACATGATTAAACTTTATCCATGATTTCACCAATTGTTTGAGGCTACTAGGCACTACCAAAAATTGATTGTTAACACTTTTGATTTGTCTCTAATGTTAAACTTGTATCCTCGAAGTGTGTTATCTGGGGAACTGATAGAGAAAGAATGAAATTAAATGGCATTTTTAATTGAAGTGTGTTTGTTATTCGCAGCTTCATTCCAATTCACGAACACAAGAAATGTGAATCTGCGTAGTGTGTCTTCTCAAACTTCTCATTTCAGTGCATAAGAATGTTAAAAATTTGGTTGGTTTCTCCTCTAAAATAATATTTGTGACACGTCTATTATAATAATTTGCCCACTCTGCGTGTGGACAATGTTTGTATTTCACATTCAACAAATCAGGTTTTAATTTATATTTGCTTTGTTCTTTTTCCTCCGCGATATTGTGGTCTATTCCGCAGACGGGATAAAAGTTATTTTTTTTCGCTAAATAATGTGGTGTTTACTGTAATTTCGAATTTTACATCAGTAAGATAAGACGACGAAAATAGAGTGCTCTAGTAAAGTGTGTCATTGAAAACAAAAGTCATACATGCGTAAAATGGCAGTTCAATCTCTAGTTCGCCAACGAAGTCGTCTCTCCGTCGTCGAAGCGAACCGCTTTTCGCGCTATCGGCTGCAAGTGACGTATTCATTCCTTTCATTAGTCGAGCCCCGAACAGGAATTCTTCGGCAAAAATTAATAAGTGCGCGACCGCGGCAACGCTTGTCCGGGCTGGGGAGTGGGGGCGGTGAGGCGGGGGGGGGGGGCGAGGCACCAGCGGAGCCTGGCGGGCGGCGTGGCGGAGCGCTCGCCACAGCTGCCGCGTCCGGTCGCTCTCGCTAGCGGCCAGCACTCCTCTCCTGCGGCCCACCCCACTCTCCACTACCCCTGTAGACCTCGCTCTCGTGTCCTACCCCCCCTCTCACCTCCGGTCGCCTGTGACCGCGGCCCCTCTGATAACCGCAGCGCGGCACGACTGGTGGCGGCGACATTGGTGGAGACGCCGCCGCTCTCTAAGAATTATGCGGGCCGGTGTCAACAGCCCGCCCAGAAATAAATTTCCAAACGAAAAAAATGCGAACCCGCTCCCTTCTGCCCACGCCTCTACCACCCGGAGGGAACAACGAGGAGCGAAGATGTACTGACGAGAGGGAAGGAGATCGGGGCGGAGGGAGAGAGAAATAAAGAGGGGGGCCAGGGAAGGGAGATTAAACCGGTTTGGAGTGAAACAAAGTTAGCCCTCGGTTGAGTTCACTGTGTAGAGCGCGCTGGTGCGCGATAAATAGGAGCTTGTCACCGAGTGGCGACAGATGCGAGCAAACAATATTTAATGAAATATTTTTTTCGGGAGCCACCGCTTGATGGCGGCTGCCCGGCGGTGCAGCGGCGGAGGGGGAAGAGGAGGGGTCGGTGCACGGGTGGGAGGCGCGAGGACTGCGACTGGCGGTCCAAGTTGCTCGCAAGTTCTCTTCCATCTCCCCGCCTCGTCCCACTGCCTTTCCCGCGCTCGCCCTGAACTGCTGCACCGTCACCCGCTCACGGACTTCGTCTGTGCCACGAAGCCGTGTTGCGGGTGCAAAGGACAAGCATCCTTTTGTGTACGGGTGTGTGGTTATCTACGTGGCATTTTTTGCTTAAAAATGCCACGTAGATAACCACACACCCGTACACAAAAGGATGCTTGTCCTTTGCACCCGCAACACGGCTTCGTGGCACAGACGAAGTCCGTGAGCGGGTGACGGTGCAGCAGTTCAGGGCGAGCGCGGGAAAGGCAGTGGGACGAGGCGGGGAGATGGAAGAGAACTTGCGAGCAACTTGGACCGCCAGTCGCAGTCCTCGCGCCTCCCACCCGTGCACCGACCCCTCCTCTTCCCCCTCCGCCGCTGCACCGCCGGGCAGCCGCCATCAAGCGGTGGCTCCCGAAAAAAATATTTCATTAAATATTGTTTGCTCGCATCTGTCGCCACTCGGTGACAAGCTCCTATTTATCGCGCACCAGCGCGCTCTACACAGTGAACTCAACCGAGGGCTAACTTTGTTTCACTCCAAACCGGTTTAATCTCCCTTCCCTGGCCCCCCTCTTTATTTCTCTCTCCCTCCGCCCGATCTCCTTCCCTCTCGTCAGTACATCTTCGCTCCTCGTTGTTCCCTCCGGGTGGTAGAGGCGTGGGCAGAAGGGAGCGGGTTCGCATTTTTTTCGTTTGGAAATTTATTTCTGGGCGGGCTGTTGACACCGGCCCGCATAATTCTTAGAGAGCGGCGGCGTCTCCACCAATGTCGCCGCCACCAGTCGTGCCGCGCTGCGGTTATCAGAGGGGCCGCGGTCACAGGCGACCGGAGGTGAGAGGGGGGGTAGGACACGAGAGCGAGGTCTACAGGGGTAGTGGAGAGTGGGGTGGGCCGCAGGAGAGGAGTGCTGGCCGCTAGCGAGAGCGACCGGACGCGGCAGCTGTGGCGAGCGCTCCGCCACGCCGCCCGCCAGGCTCCGCTGGTGCCTCGCCCCCCCCCCCCGCCTCACCGCCCCCACTCCCCAGCCCGGACAAGCGTTGCCGCGGTCGCGCACTTATTAATTTTTGCCGAAGAATTCCTGTTCGGGGCTCGACTAATGAAAGGAATGAATACGTCACTTGCAGCCGATAGCGCGAAAAGCGGTTCGCTTCGACGACGGAGAGACGACTTCGTTGGCGAACTAGAGATTGAACTGCCATTTTACGCATGTATGACTTTTGTTTTCAATGACACACTTTACTAGAGCACTCTATTTTCGTCGTCTTATCTTACTGATGTAAAATTCGAAATTACAGTAAACACCACATTATTTAGCGAAAAAAAATAACTTTTATCCCGTCTGCGGAATAGACCACAATATCGCGGAGGAAAAAGAACAAAGCAAATATAAATTAAAAACCTGATTTGTTGAATGTGAAATACAAACATTGTCCACACGCAGAGTGGGCAAATTATTATAATAGACGTGTCACAAATATTATTTTAGAGGAGAAACCAACCAAATTTTTAACATTCTTATGCACTGAAATGAGAAGTTTGAGAAGACACACTACGCAGATTCACATTTCTTGTGTTCGTGAATTGGAATGAAGCTGCGAATAACAAACACACTTCAATTAAAAATGCCATTTAATTTCATTCTTTCTCTATCAGTTCCCCAGATAACACACTTCGAGGATACAAGTTTAACATTAGAGACAAATCAAAAGTGTTAACAATCAATTTTGGTAGTGCCTAGTAGCCTCAAACAATTGGTGAAATCATGGATAAAGTTTAATCATGTCCTACATAAAAAATAGTTTCCTCGAGGTAGATTACTTTTCAAACATTTATCAGAATAAAAACAAGTAAAAAACCTGTTTTCCGACATTATATGAATATAAAAAAAGCCTTGAAATCGATGTGTGCTCTATACCTTTAAAAATAATTCTCACACCAATCTTTATAACAAATTGTGAATTATAATCTACAGCAAAATGTAAAATGACTAAGATATTCAAATTCGTAGTATTATTTCTTCTTTAATTAACACAGACAAACAGGGTTAATTTATTAAAAGTCACTTACCGTAGATAACGCAGCTACAGCTCCTCTGGAAGGGAAGTTCACTGAAGGCAATTAGATAAAATATCACAAGTTGAAATATTCTCCAAATTTGCAATTGTTCTGCGTAATAAATACACCCACAAACAGCTGGTCATTTCATAGAATTCACGCATCTCGGACATAAAAAATCGTCCTCTTAACAGTTGGATATGTTTAAACAATGTTTGGGATAAGTGACATACGTCTAAGAATGTAAAAATAATTTCCAGTGTTTTAGTTCAATAATTTGTTTCGTGTTCATTGTTCTATTAAAGTGTTCTTCTCAGGAGTGGTAAAACTATTCAAATTGATAATTATCAAATACTGTACAATTATTGAGAGACATTTGAGAATTGCAGCTGTGTACTTTTTCTTGAAGTTTGCATATTTTAAAACATACTTTTGGAGACGCTTCATTCACACTGTAATAAATTGTGATATTGAAGATAAAATTTCATCGTTTGTAGAAAGGACCGGTATGTTTAGAATTTTATTACACTCGTGAGTATTACATCGTTTATTTGTTTTTATATGATTGATATGTTTAAAATTTCATTACACTCGTGAGTATTAAATCAGCTGATCGATTTTGTTGTCAATACAAGTATTTAGCTAGCAATTTATATCGTGGCCTGAAAACGACAAGGTTCTATCTGACTCCGAGCAAATTTAACAGGTTAGCACCGAAAAGATTGGCGGTGTTTAAAAATGATACGCAAAATGCTACGTCATTTTGATCATAGTATGATATGAAAACTGATTTCATTTGCGTATATCTACGACTTGGAACTTGTTAAATCATCATTTCGCCAAAAAGTATTAGAACCTTGTCATTCTGAAGTCACGATATATAATTTTGCGGCTTTAGTACAGTCTTTCACCTATTAGTTCAGCACATGTAACACAGAGCTTTGATATTTTACAACTCGTTCTTACAGTGCACTAATTAAAACATAGCATAACTTTTGGGAACAATGAAATGAGACAATGACACAAAAAGGGACATCTCTTCGATAATAGATCCGCATTTAATTTTAAGACAATTATAAGAAGAGTTTTTACAATGCAAATCACATTAGGTTCCGTACCTCCTCGAAACAATATCCATTAGTAGAACTACCCATAAATTAAATCAATAGAAAGTTCCATTCTGTAATTTAAATCATACATACACATGTATATCCCCGTGAGGAATGAAAATTCCTACACAACTGAGAAATAAAAAGTAGTCTTAAAAACACTGCGCATTAACAAACGACGCGAGATATTTACACTCATAAATATGTAGATGGCTTGCTGTGTTCGAGAATATAATTGTGATGCGGAAAACTAAAAAGGGACCAAATGCCGCAAAATTTCAAAATTAAGTTATTTATGCAAAATTATAAACAATTAACATTCCTTACAATTTGGTGTAAAAATATTCAAAATATATGAAAATTCAGCGAAGTTACTATGAATGTATCCTATCGGAAAAAGGAGTTTTAAGAATAATGCGTTTAAACTTTCGTAATTGAAAAAAATCACAATATTTTAAAAAATTAACATATTTAAGAAATGAAATTACCTTTCAAATATTTTTTGGAAAGTTCTACACACAACTAAACACAATGAAAAAATAAATAACATATTTTAGTTTCTTGGGTGTCACGCAAAACTTTGTTTCCTAACAAATTGTCCCTTTCAGTCTTCTGCATCCCAATTCATTCTATTCTAAGCTCTAAGAATACAGATAAATTCATTGCAAATAGATTAAGTGGTTCGAGAATATATCAAGACGAACTATGCTGAAATCTCTCTTTTCAGAGAATTCTTAGAACACATTTGCAACAAAATTTATTGTGTATAAATGTAATCACATTTTCTTTACGGAAATATAGTTCTCCCACTTCCAATCTTGAAAAATTTCATCAGAATATTTACTTCGGTTATTCATTATCGGTAAACAATGCTAAATTTAAATATGAAAATGTCTCACTACCATTACCATCACATGTGAACATACATTTAGTTAAAAGTAGAGAGTGTTTCAATGGACACTTTGTTCTAAAATAGTCTGAAGACAAGATTTAAAAAACACAACAGAATTGACATCAACATTTAAACCAAAGGCTTTTGTGGGAGTTGGGAAAAGTGAATAAAGAAGTAATATTTTTGTTTTATTATTTGTGACATGATATCGCAATTTAGAACTCGATCAATCAGCCAATTTCGGGAGAGATATCCTTTAGGTCCAATTCTCTCAAGGAACATTCAAAAGAAAACTGGATTTTATTCATACGAAATATTTTGTCAACCTATTTTCAACTATCGACCTTGTACGCGCCAATAAATCAATATGAATGCGCATATGGAATACAGAAAATGTAACATTCCTCTAAAACATTAATTTAAAAACCCTGCAGCAAAAAGAAGAATCACTCATTTATTTCATTTATTTTCAAGGGTTGCATGTAGACAACATTTCTAGAATTTTCAGTATTCTACAAATCTAGCTTTTCGTTTTCTAACAATTTTTCTAACCCCACAACACGTTGGAAAACGTTTTCTAACCCCACAACAAAGCTTCACAATTTTAAGGTACTAGGATCCCAGCACCGCCGCAAAAGCGCATCATCATGGAAGGCTCGGGCATGTTGCCACCACGATCTCGCACGGCGCACCATGGTTTGGGAAGATTTGCTTCGCGAATTCGTACGTCCATCATTTTATTTCAAATTTTCGAAAGTAGTCTCCAATCTAAACGTTCCCGAGTGCAGAAAACATGAATTCCGATGCGATGAGTTTTTACGAAAGTTTTTAAGAATAAATTTTGTTCGCATAAGAACTTATTATAACTTGAGACTAACGTGTGGCACGCCAGAAAGCAAAGTGTAGTGCAGTGATCAGCTTGTGCGTCGAGAGCACTGAATATGCGACTTCTACAGAACTGGCAATTCAGACGTCGAAATCTCTAACAGTAATAAAAGATTCTTCATAACCATTTGACATTTCCAAGGTAGAGTATAAAAATAAAACATTTACATAATATAAAATGTTTCGAGATTAAAAATGAAAATGTGGGAACACAATCGTTTAAACATTTAATTTTGTATTTTCCGCTGTTTCATTTCAGAGTGGTAAAAGTGATCATAAAAGCTTCAAATATTTAACAAGCAAGAACTGGAATCGACTTAACACCTACCGACACTTAAAAACTACCAACATTTTTTACAAAATGAATAAATTGAAACGAAGAAAAATCTAAATTAAATATGTTTCTGATAGGCTGACAATTTTCCCAATCTCTGTCCGATATTTCTAAAGTAATTTTAAGCAGTCTAGATATCTGTTTTGGTCGCTTTTTAACTACTGGGTATTGTAGCGACCACTGTGATTTTTTATTGGGTTTTAAGGGAACACGACACGTATGGAGAACACGGATACCCAAAAGCATAATTGCGCGAGGCGAGATTTGAACCAGCGACCCTTCGAGCCGAAGTAGCTACAGGCTTAGCGACCTCGGCATCTACGATATCTTTAATATACTCGTACAGTATCTATTAATTTGACGCTTCATACGTAGCATTTCTCTTTCGATTCTCGCCGTGCAGTTTCCTCCAAATGACGAAACCACGATTGAAAAGCTACAAATTGTAAGAATACTTTCAGGTACACTTCAAAATGTGGGAAATCCCTTCCTTCACATCGTAGATAGTGGTTTCCTGAAATTTCAATTTGAAAGTTAACGTGTTCCCGTCTCCTCAGATCATGTTTTCAATAAGCACTATAATCAATCAGCTTCCTGACGCGAGCTGTTTAGAGCACTTAGAACCTAGCAACAAACAAGGAGAAATTCCTTCAAGAATGAGTTGAAGAGGTGTCGAAAATTGTTAGACCGCGCAGTGTGAATTGAAGACAAGTTGTGAAAGTTTTTCGGGTACGGTAGTACCCTAAACACCGTATTTATAGGTAGCCACTACATTCGTTTCGGGGCCAGTACATTCATTTCTTTTTGTTTGTTTTTCACTTCAAGTGATCATATTGAGGCTGATTGATACAATTAGATTGTTTGTGTATACGCAACGCAGTTATCTGAATGTAAACAAAGATCAAAATAAAATGTGGAGAGAAAAAATTGTTCACATAATACTGTTCAATGCAGGTAACTAACTGGTATGTAATGACCTCGGAAAAACCGTAATCAAATTTGTAACAATTTGTTTCAAGTGATAGCAAAAACTACACAATTTCCCAAAATAGGTTTTGCACTTTTGTATTACCATTTTCTAATGAACAAACTGTACTTCAACACACACATGCTTA
>JAHLJT010005645.1:0-22467 GCA_031308135.1 Acheta domesticus
ATTAGCCAAATGTTTTTCTTACCATCTTGAAGAACAGAGATTTTTTACTTCGTCTTGAAGTCTTTTTGGGTGGTTCTTCACCGTGGTCGATCAAACCAACATACTGCCTCAAGAGCATTATCTCTACGGTACGGATGACGGTATCGACCTCCGATGACTCGTCGGTTATAACTGATAGTGGGCACACGACATAGGACGACTTTCACTATTTCAGTTGGAAGGGTGACAACCTAGTATCGTAATAATGTGGGGTCAACTTTTACTTTCTCGCTACTGTTTTATTCAGTACAGAGAATTATGTAATGCGAGAAAAACGGCGAATTTTCTGCAGAAAACTTATTGTCGGACCCCGGTCCAAAAAAATGAATAAATCCGTTCCTAATATACACTCTCGTCATAACAAAGCTGCACCCCGAAGTACCCCCTGATCCGCTGCAAACTTGGTGGTATTTTTGCATATCATTCACTAAGCCAATGATTTCGTTTTCACGGTCGGTCGCGCACTGAGGGCGGGGTAAAGGCGTGACGTCGCGCCCACCGGCCTAGAAAGAGGGTCACTAACAGCCGCGCCGGCCATTGCGACACTGGGTAACTTCCGCCGAGCGTCACCTGCACTCACTATGCCTAGGCACAGCCGTTGTCCCAGATAGAAGCTTTCGAGAGGGCCGCCCCATGGGTGTGGGAGGCTGGTTGGTCCTGTACGCCGTATTGCGCGCCACACCGTTCGTACGACACCGGGGGGGACATCGCTCACTGTTGGCGGCAATGGGTTGAGGAAGCACGCACCACGCCATGCAGGATCTGGATGTCCGCCACGCACCAGGGGAGGAGGACCACGAATGGTCCGCCACGCGCGACCAGATCCACGGCAACGATAGTGCTTCAGCGGCCTGTGCAGCCTCCACTGTCACATCCTATAAGTATCCAGTACCACTGGCATGCGGTTGCACACGCAGGGCTCACCGTACGCTGCCGTTACGACGCCTGCCCCTCACACCCCAGCATCGTCTCTATAGACTCGCCTTGTGTCGGAATAACGACCCTGGGCCATGCAGACTTGCAGTGGGTCATCATCAGCGACGAGTCCCGTTTCTGTCTTAATGGCTCGCCGCCTTCAGGCATGGGTCCATGTCTGAATGCGGAGTGGGAACGCCCGTCGCGCCCACCGCCCTCCGGCCTAGAAAGAGGTCACTAACAGCCGCGCCGGCCATTGCTACATTTGGTAACGTCCATGTTTTGTATCCCCTTACACGACCCGCCAGCTTGATGTGATGGTGTGGGGCGATATCCTATTGTGTCCGTTCACCGTTAGTGTTCCTCGGGGCACCGTGACAGCCGCACGGTACGTTCAGGATATGCTTCACCGTGGCCCTTTCCTTCATGAACGCCCACGCCCATGGCCTATTTTAGCAGGAAAACGCGCGTCCGCATACCACACCACCGTCCCTAGCATGCTTGCGAGCCGTGTATACTCTGCCATGGCCAGCCGCATTGCCAGGCCTTTCCCCCTTCAAGAATGTTGGTGGTGCTACGGAATTGCGAACAGGACTCCCCCCTACCCACCAATCTGCAAGAACCGTGCGCTTAGGTGGCAGTCCTTCATGATATGGACTAGCACAGACTCCATTAGAGACCTGTACAACTTCTATGCCACGACGTCTGGACGTGTGGTTTGCCAACGGGGCGACCTCACGCCAAACTAATATGTACAGTCTGTGGGCGTGTAGCGCAGTAAATATTGGTCCTACAAACGTCAAAATGTAATAATTTTCGTATGCATGGTACCTCTATCTGTCTGCCAACATGATCGCAATCCGCCTCGTCATTCCTGGGTGCAGCTTTTTTTTATGACGCTGAGTGTAGAACAAAATCCTCTCATACGTGGTGTAGACAGAATCCAAATTTCTGGATCCTTGATACCGAAAATCGATTGACAGCAAACGTCTGTCCTTTTGTGACAATGCTAGCAGCTAACCGTTCAGACGATTTTCTCCAAATTGATATTTTACATTTGATCTGACTGATGCGGGGGCCACGAATTTGAAACCGATATTTATTTTGGGGGCTACTTTTCATGGAGCCCCTAGAACATTTTCAAAATTCAAAAATGTCATCACATTTTTTATTTTGTTGGGACGCAATTTTGTTTTCTGTTGCGGACAACCTTCTGCCACTCCGAATTGCCTGGCTTGTATGTTTCCACACGTCCAGACCTTTGAAGACAACCTAGAGGATGCCTACAGACTGTCGACGAACTAGCTATCCTCATGTATCATCTGCTTAATATACAGAGCTAGCCCGGCAATAATTTTAGGGACAGACCTGAAGAATAAACTTGTTCATTTCACTTTCGAAGACAGGAAATATAATGGAAGTCTATGCAAAATGTGGGATTTGTAATAGCAAAAAAGATGAGAAACCATGTATTTTAAATTAGTTGCTTGGGACGTGTTTCAGAAGTAGAAACCATTAAGTATTACTAGCATTTGTATATAATTAGTGTCGCCCAGAGGAAGCAAGGGGCTGGGACAGTGAAGCAATGAAGTCCATTGTTCTAAACAAAAAGTTCTCCTCCGATAGATTCAGACCGATTCAGACCTTCATAGATTCATTCATTTCCCTTACATTTACACACCCTAACACACAACCAACACACTACTTCCTCTCTTTTACACACGTTCACAATATTAATATAAACACTTTCTGTCAATAATCATAAATAATAATACTTGTTCTGTCCTTAAAATTAGGTCCATTAACGTGCGATTAATCAACTCTACAGCCAATTAATTTTTACTTTTTAAAACCCCTGAAAGACTTGTGCAGTCGAACAGGCAGAAAATAATGTAAAAACTAGTGATGCTACAAACAGCACAGACTTTCTCGCCATACTACAATGTTATCGTTATGTACGACGCGACGCCAATAAATGTTTCATCAATTTGAAACAGAAAATTTTCTCGAAAACTACTAACTTTTACAAAAAAAGTGTACATAAACCATTTTTAAAGAGCTAGTTTTGTACATAGACTTTGTCTGTGGCAAAATCTCAATTTTGTAGTTTTGAATTGTTTTGCAATTTCGAAAGACGAATAATTACTCGAAAATGGGACATTTTGACTATCCTCTATTACATAAGTGGAGAAAATTTAAAGAAATAATTTGGAGCGGTTTTTGAGAACAATATTTTCGCATATTTCAAGCGCAATTATGCAAAACTACTCGTTTCAAAAATTGTTGGTGACCTCTTTCAAGAGTTAATTTTGTACAAAGACTTGTTTGAGCCAAAATCTCTATCTCCAATTTTGTAGTTTCAAAATATCTGAGTTTAATTTTCCGAAAAATCGCAGATTTGAACGAAAGTGAGACCTGCGCCATTGCTCTTAAACACCCTTACGCACTATTCAATCATTTTTTGAAAATATTGTAAATATCGAGGGGCTTCATGCAAAATACTCCCCAAAATTAAAACATCGACTTCAAATCCCAGAATCACGACATCAGCCCGAACAATAAGGGAATATCAATTTTGGAGAAAATATGGCTGAACGGTTTTGGTGCTAGCGTTGACCTCACACGAACGTGTTGGCATCAATTGATTTTTCGGTATCAGGAATCAACAAAACATGGATTTTGGCTACCCCACGTGTAGAGGATTTTTTCCCCCTCCCCCTAAATTTATCAATTGGATGTATCCAGTTTCTCGTTACTAGGACTCGGCAATAAGAGTTTTTGTGTCGAAAATTCGCTGTTTTCCGGCGCCGATTACGTACCTTTCTCTTCTTAAGAAGTTCCTTCTTAGGGCGAGAAAGTAAAAAGTAGGAACAGAGCAAAGTGTGAATGTTATTTAACGCCATTTCCCTCTGGTTTGCAAAAAAAATCTTAAAAATCTGCTCATAGATCAAATGAATGAGAGTTCAATTCCCCAGCAAAAATTAATAACACCCATTCATACAAACGAGAATGTAATTTCAACTAGGCCCATTCATTTTACGCACACTGACGCGTTGAAACGAATGTCGCGTCATGGAAATAAGTTTCTCTAATTATGAACACAATATCGTATATTAATATATTTCAACTCGTATTATTCATATATCTACTGTATATCAAAAAGCAGGAAAAAATTACAGTACTTTTAATTTCCCGTATACGTACGTATACAGAGAGTGATATACGTAGTATAGGGAAAGTTATGTTATGATGCGCGAATGTGGTGCTACAGAATGGCACAGACTTTCCCGTATTATTTTCTATTTCCTTGGCCTTCCTAGCTATTCGAATTGTCACAAACTCTTTCTTGCCAGCTGGCATCTATCACCGCCAAAAGTACATTTTTTTGTAATTTTCTTAATTTTTCGGTTTCCTATTGGTAGAACGGAAACATTAATTTTAGGATATTAAAGAACAATAAATCCTAGTCGTAAATGGCAATTTTATTTTAAAAAAGACGTGCCGTTCAAGAGAAAATGGTGTTTTAGCGCCACTAAAATGCGAAATTTGAAGCATTTTTTCGGCAGCATTACATAACTTTCCCTATACTACGTAATATCACTCCGTGTATACGTACGTATACGGGAAAGTAAAATGCCAATTTTCGGCGGAAGAAAATTAATTGCCGGGCCGTGAAACGAAAAAGTGGATATAACCAGTTGCTAAATTAAGAAAAAAATCCCCTAACACGTGGTGTAGCCAGAAACCCTGTTTTCTAGGTCCTTGATACGAAAAACCCAATTGAAAGGAAACGTCCGTCTGTTCGACCGTCCCACCGTCGCCTGTCCGTCTGTGAACACTGCTAGCGCCTAACCATACGTACGATTTTTCCAAAATGGATATCCCGTGGTCGATCTGATTCGAGTCAAAGCTTTGAGATTTGAAAGATTCTTCAAAATTTGGGGGTCCTTAATATGAAGCCCCCCGGGATTTTCAAATTTTCTCAAAAACGGTTCCAAATTTTTTCTTTAAATTTCTTGTATGAATAGAGTAAAATACACTCATTAACATGGCATAGTCCAATTTTCACGTACAGCTCTGAATTTTAGAAAATTGTGAAAGATTGATTTTTTTTCGGCGTCTTTCTCCACTACAAAATTGAAGGATAAAGATTTTTCTTCAAATAAAATTGTTTCTGCAAATTGATTCTTTCACAAAAGCCACGTAAGTTTTACAAAATTTTAGTAGTTTTCGTGCAATATTTGCGTGCAATATTTGCAATTTTAAAAAAATACAAAACAAGATTTTCTCAAAAACGGCTCCAAATTTTTTCTTTAAACTTTTGTAGGGACAGAGTAAATTTACTCTATCAGATGACATAAAAGCCAATATTGTTCTATTGGTTTGTTCAAAAATTAGAAAAATGTAAATTTTTCACATGTTTCTCACGTCATAATATTTACATTAGCGGCGATTTTTTCACATTATTATATTACGAGTACACGTGCTTTAAATAATGTCAAGTAAAGTTTCTCGAAAACACAACCGTTTTCTGTGAAAAGTAGCTCAAATTTCGGGCATTTCAGAATGCTCAAACGCCATTTTCTCGTATATGGCTGCAAATTTTTCTGAAACATTTGTAACGGCTAGTGTTAATTACACTCTTTAGTATAGCGTTTAAGTTTATTTTGAGTTATTTTTTTTGTTTTTAAAAAAACATAATTGTAATTTTTTTGAAAGATCTGTCACATCTTTAATATGGCCATTACCAGCAATTTGTAAACATTATTATATTTGTGAGTGTAAGTGCGTCAAATAACTTCAAATAAAATATTTTGAAACTCAATCATTTTCTGTGAAAATGAGCTTCATTTTTCGCATTTTTGGTAGCGCTAAATGCCATTTTCTCTTAACGGCCTTAATTTTTAAAAAAAATTGCTATTTATGACTAGGTTTTTGTGTTCTTTAATATTCTAAAAACTAATGTTTCCGTTCTACTACAATAGGAAACCGAAAATTAGAAAATGATACAAAAATGTACTTTCGGCGGTGATAGATGACAGCTGGCAAGAAGGAGTTTGTGGTAATTTCGATAGCTAGCGAAGACACAAGGAAATAGAAAACTATACGGGAAAGTCTGTGCCATTCTGTAGCACCACTAGTTTAGCAAGTTCATAGCTAAAAACGTGTAGCCAAACTTGTTCATAGCCAAAAACAAGTGCAATTGTACCGTTGCCTACGAGAACACAGAGTAAGTAAATATGAATACCTTAATTATATTGAGTATGGGAATTGTAAAGTACTTGATATAAATTAATACTGAAGGGAGGCCATTGAGCTACCAGTATTCTTCGTTGGTTTAAACAGTAAGTAAAATTGCAAAAGAGTGTTCTTTTAGCAGTATTCATATTTTATATTTTTTCTCTCGTATTTTTTGAAACTTGCGTTCGCTATTCCAATTACATCATTCTGGTGAACATTTCAAACAAAAGCGAGAAATTTGGAGGACGTTGATCCTAGTAGTTAGTTGGTTCGTTTGGCTAAGGGAACGTTAAGTAGCGTTCTCTGCTCCGTCTCTTCCGTCAGAAGCATCCGAGCGAGTCCCTTGTCCGTGTGCGACGCCTTATCGACCGGCTTTCTACTCGTACTGTATATCCGTCGGCACAGCCGTTCCGCCCTCGCCGCCACCACTGCCACAGCCACCGTCCCATCACCGCCCCGCCTCCCTGCCGCCCACACCCTTGTCCTCTCCTCGTCCCCGCTCTCGCCCCCGCTCTCGTCCCACGCTCTCGCCCCCGCTTTCGCCCCCCGCTCTCGCCCCCGCTCTCTCCCACGCTCTCGCCCCCGCTCTCGCCCCCGCTCTCGCCCCCGCTCTCGCCCCCGCTCTCGCACCCGCCTCTTTCGCTCCCGTTCTCGCCACCGTCTCACCCCCGCCTCTCGGCCCTGCTCTGGCCCCCGCTCTCGCCCCCGCTCTCGGCCTTCGCTCTCGCCCCCGCTCTCACCCCAGCTCTCGCCCCGCTCTCGCCCCCGCTTTCGCCCCTGCTCTCGCCCCCGCTCTCTCCCCCGCTCTCGCCCCCGCTCTCGCCCCGCTCTCGACCCCCGCTCTCGCCCCCGCTCTCGCCCCCGCTCTCGCCCCCGCTCTCGCACCCGCTCTCGCCCTCGCTCTCGCCCTCGCTCTCGCCCCCGCTTTCGCGCCCCCGTTCCTCGCCACCGCTCTCACCCCGCTCTTCGCCCCCGCTCTGGGGCCCCCGCTCTCGCTCCCGCTCTCGCCACCGCTCTCGCCTCCGCTCTCGCCCCCAGCCTCTGGCTCTCGCCCTCGCTCTCGCCCCCCGCTCTCCGCCCCCGCTACTCGCCCACGCTCTCGCCCCCGCTCCTCTCGCCCTCGCTCTCGCGCTCGCCTCGCTCTCGCCCCCCGCTTCGCCCCCCGTTCTCGCCCACCGCTCTCACCCCCGCTCTCGGCCCTGCCCTGGCCCCCGCTCTCGCCCCCGCTCTGGCCCCCTGCTCTCGGCTTCCCGCGCATCATCGCCTCCCGCTCTCCTCCCCCGCTCTCGCCTCGGCTCTCCGACCTCGCCCCCGCCTCTCGGCGCTCCCGCTCTCAGCCTCCGCCTCTCGCTCTCGCCCCCGCTTCCCCTCTGCCCCCGCTCTCGCCCCCGCTCTCGCCCCCGCTCTCGCCCCGCTCTGGCCCCCGCTATCGCCCTCATTCTCGCCCCCACTCTCGGCCCTGCTCTGGCCCCCGCTCTCTCTCCCGCTCTCGCCCCCGCTCTCGCCCCCCGCTCTCGCCCCCGCGCTCGCCCCCAGGTCTCGCCCCGATATCGTCCCCGATCTCGCACCGCTTCTTCACCTCGCTCTCGCCCCCGCTCTATCCAGCACCACGCGCGCGCCGCAGCTTCCACCTGCACCGCCGCCGCCACCGCGGCGCACCGCCTTCGCTTCCCGCTCTGGCGACAAGAAGCAGCTCTGAATAATTAAGGGGTGACGCCTCTGCGCCCGCCGAGGAAGTGGGTGAGCGAGATGGGGCAGCGCAGGGTGGGAGGGTGGGTACGGTTTCAGCGGGGGGGAAGCGGCTGGCGGAGAGGGAGTGTTCTGTTGGTCGAGGCGCGGATTTCGCCATCCTCCGCTTCTGCCTCGTCCCCGCTTCCGCTCTCCCTCCTCACAACAGAGCGTACGAGCGCAATGATTCCGTTTCTTTCATTCCATTATATCAGTGTTGTCAAGGTCGATGCCACGAGCGGGAGTCCGTGGCACGAGTGCCGCGACGAAATCGCCTCTCCACGCAATTCATTTACCCGCCACCAGAGAACAACGCCATCCTACTGTAAAACGGCGGAGTTTACTAATAGTTTCCTTTTCGATGCTAGTTGCGCAGAGAAGCTCGTGGCTGCTTCTCGCTGTCACGAAGGACGCGTGCCACTGCCACTGTCACTAGTAGAAGACGTTGACACCTCTGCATTATATTCTCAGTTTTTCATATAATCTATTTTACTAAGTCGGCCACGCAGTTCGTCAGTGTTTTGGTGGTGAATCATGTTTGGAAGCAAGGTCGTGTCTGCCGGTGTTACGTTACGACCTCCCTGTGAAGGAAACGCGTTGAAGTAATGTAAAGTCACAAGTTGTTAGGAGAGACGAGTTACATTGGCACCAGAGGTAGTTAGAAGAGTTGGTCTGTAAGCTCAGACAGCTGGAATTCTCCGTGAATAATTCACAAATAATTTATAATCTCGTGCTGCCACACACAGTCTGAACGTAATGGACAGGTTGACGACAAAACATGGAAGGTTTTGTAAAGGTAAAATGACCCAAATAATTAAGTTGTATGATCTTAAAATCCGCAAAACGTAGTTGACAGGCGACAGATGAGAATTTTTAGATGAGTTTCGTCGATAGACATAATTGTCCTGAATATCGTCTTGGTTGAAATTATACTTTTCATTAATTAGAACTTAAGAGTTTTCATTTATTTAAGGAGATTCCTTAAGAGGCTAAATCGGTAATCAATGACGAGGTGAGTGACACTAATTCTCAACAGCTGTTAATAAATTGACTTTAATGTTATTCAAGGTGCGTCGCTTGGGCTCTCCCGACATGGAAGGATAGGAGTCGTTCGGATAACAGCGGGAAAAGACGGTTGTTACATGATCTGAATAGAATGGGAACTTCATAGAATGACTAACTCATCAACGAAAACAAGCTGTGATTTCATATCTTGCGCTCTCTAATTCTCATCTTGATACGTGAAGTATACCAAGTAATGGGTACAAAAAGGAGAAAGATCACAATTTTATTGTTCAGAAGGTACAGTTGCTCATCAACCACACTCGTATTCTTTGACAAGGGATGGGCAAAAAGCCCTTGAGAAAATGCCAAGTCTACAATAAAGATACCACAAACTAGAAGATGTCCCGAATCGTAACACAGTCACAATGATTCCAATACCACAGTACAGAGGCGTAACTGATCCTCGTATCAGCGAACTTCCCCAGGGCAACACATCACCCCACGATTGGGATGGATCACTTCACGACCCCATAACAAGCTAAAATAGAAATACTGCAATTAAAACCGCATAATCTACAGGCCATACAACCATATCATTTCAATTGACGTGTATTAAAAGTACCCTAAGACTTACTGCGGTGAGCTTTAATTCATCTGGATAAATGCCGCAAACACTAACCTAAAAAATTACAAATCCTTCAAAACCACTTCTCAGAACATATCCAATGCACCGTAGTTTATCATCAATCATCGGCCTCATAAAGAACCAACTTATAAGCTATTGAAACATCACATCACATACCTGGCCACTAACTTTTACCCGTATTTTACCCAAATACCTTCCCTTGCACATTCGTTCTCGCAAAACTAACCACATAACCACACCAAATAAAAAACCCAGATATCCCTACAATATATTCCTACTAAAACCGTCTCCGAATTCGAACCTGAATAGAGCCCCCACCGAATAGGGCATCTTCAATATTATTTAAATGTTTAAGTTTAGAAGTAAGTTTTTACATGTAAATTCTGCCATAAGCCTTTGAGGGAGCCTGTGTACACTTGTTCTTAAACGAACTAAGAAAAACACTAAACAAACAATAAACTTCCACGAACCTGCTGCGGATGCGGGGGGCCCGGGGTGGGGGGGGGGGGGTGGGGGCTTGTGTTGCCCCCCTCGCCTTTTATCCCAGCATTGGCTATTGTTCTCGAGACCTCGTTTTTCCCTGAGCTCGCTCGCCGTTCTGGTTGCGCGTTCGAGATAATGCCAAACATCCCAAGGGAAATTTGATGGCAATTTAGTGGAACAATAACTTACTTTAGGACATTGGACCCCCAAAAAGTGACACTATACGAGTGGTATAAGGTGTTTACAAACAGAGTGCCATATGTAGCCCTATTGAACGCGCGACAAAAGACGAAACATAAATGTAATATTACAACACGAATATCCCACTCACAAGTCCTTCGAGCGGGATAAATAGTAATACTGCGGACTTGATACCGTAACATAAATTTAAAATATTCATGATTTTTGGGACGTTGCTTGAATTTTAAAAGGAAACTTTTTAATTAAGATCCGCGTCACTTTGAAGTACAGACGGAAGAATATACAACAAATTGTGACGACCTTTCAATACCATTTTTATGGCATCAGAACACAATAGTGTCCTTTCTGCAAGTCGGATTAAAGGTCATTACAAAAATAGTGGTGTTACAAAATACACAATTACAAAATTAATAGTGGACGTTAAGAAGAGCGAAATAAAAGGAAGGGAGACATTTTTTGTCCGAACCAGTATTTTGTCAGACGATTCAGATTCCGAAGCAACGCTTCCCGAAGATGTTTTAGACAGGGAAAGTGAGGCTCAAGGAGATTTTAGATATGGGAGTATAGAATTGGGAAGTTCAACATTCATTCGCAGTGTCAATTTCATGTTAAACGACGTTTTTTTTGTTGATACCAATCATTTCCAAGTCGAATTTTTTAAGTAGGACGTTACCTAAGCTTTTGAAACTAGTGTAAACTATTCGAAATAAAAAATGTGGATCCGAGACAAGCGGAGGAGTCAATTGTAAAATAGTCTATATTAATATTGTTAGGTGTAGATTTTTTTTTCTTCAATAATTTCAACTAGTATTGCGTGTAAATGATAGTTGTATTGGAGAGCGGAGGTTTTTACTTTCGACATCAAGATACAAGAACAAAATATTCCTGGCGGACTGTCGGGCGTTTTTTATCGAAATATTAATTTTGTAACCATTTTCACGTATCTTTAAGTCTTTTCTTCTTTCAACGCTACATTGTTCCGATAGGTTTAGGTGAGAGAATACAGAAATAATATTTCGATGATTTCTTTGATTTAAACAAATGGTCTATTCGGAAAGTTTCCTATGAAAAACATGTCGAAATTGGTCACTTTCAATAAAGAAAGGAAAAGAAACAGTATACATAGTAATAAAACACTAACGAATACGCTTTTAATTTTGTAATGTGGAAGAACTTATTATTTAGTAAAAACTTCAAAGGTGACGAGAATATCCAGGTAGCCCAAATCCGCAGCAGTACGACAACCTACATGTGCGTCGGTAGTCAAAGAACTTTCACAAAGAAGGAATACTTTATACTGGGGCACATTTGACATGGCAATAACAATATAAGAGTAGGTACTCTAATTTTCACCATTACAAAACACAGCCCAATTCTCAATAATAATCAAAATACATGTTTATAACCTTCTACCTTAGAGAATTTCGGGTTTGCTCGAGCATCTTCTTTCACTATCACCAGTTTACACAAGAAAAGGAATTCTACATATTCCCGGTCCTGTCCGGCCACAAATGTTTAATTTAGTTTGCAATTTCGAAAAAATAAGGCAGGTCTCATGCATGGTGCAAGTCTCATGTTCGGTGAAAACTCTGATTTTCGAAAATTGAAAATTTTCAATCTTCGTCTCACACCAAAAATATTAAAGCTAGAGATTTTTCCTTTAAAGGACATCTTCTGTTCCTTAAAGAAAGATTTTGAAATAAGATCATGAATAATTTTCGAAAATTTGAGAACTTTTCGCTTAATTTTGTGCGAAAATACGGGCGAGAAAGTACGTGCTGTTTTAGCACCACTAGTTCCAGAGCGCATTCGCGATCAGATCAAAACTGTGCATTCTCTCCCTATTGTCTCTATAAAGTAAGTCCTTCTGATTTCTTCTCTAAGCTGTTCTATTACTGTAGATATCATGATTGATCATGCTAGCAATGTACTTTCATGCTGTAGATAGGCTTATTAGTTGAATAATATTAATTATCATTTTCAGATTGCAAACCCGGAGTTTTCAATAACTATGTCGTTAAACATAAACTTCTCGTTTATTTATATTCGCTGATTGTTAAACACGTCATAAATAACAATTATTCACGAAGTATTACATTTTCCGAAAATTAACAGAGGATATAGGCATTTGAAAGCTTATTTCTTATAGCCAACCTTTTACTTTTAAGTCTCCAATCGGATAAGGTGGGGTTCCGGTCTTAGTTTGTATTCGACTCAGATTTTTCCCACATGACTGGATGTAGAAATAGTATTATTTTCAAAATGTGAGGCTAAATATCTACGTTGTATTATTCTCAAATACAAATTTATTTCGTTTTATAATAAAGATTTCCAACAATACTTAAAGATATTTTCAATTACTTTTTATCATACTGACAATATTTCATATTTTTATAAACTATTAAAACATATTATATTATTTAGACACGGATATCGTAAAAAAGCATGGTTAAAAATTGGCCCGCCAGGTCGAAATCAAATCCTAGAACATTTGCCGATTTGTGCACTCGAAAGCACATGAAATTGTCTACCTTCAAAAGTAGCACTATCTGAACTCCGTCTGGAAGTTTAGGAACTAGGGGAATTTTTATTTAAAAAAGTTTTTTGATTAAACATTTTTGTGAGAAACATGGTTTTACGCCATTTTTTTACTCTGTGAATAGAAAGGCATCTACAAGGCAATTTTTAACCATTATTACGGGCTACGTTCATAATCAATCAAAGAAAATAAATAAATGCCATTAATGATTATTTTCTTATTTTAACGAGAAAACGGTTTTTCCTGTAAGTATACGTACTGTGGATATTATAGCCTCGAATTTGGAAAATAATAATATTTTCTAATCCTACCTGTAGTGAAAAAAATCTTATCGAATTGCAAACTAAGACTGCGAAACCCCCTTATATCTGGTTAGAGCCTTTGGGAGATGTATTACAGTAATATACAACATTAATTCTGCAATTTGCTTATATAATTAAATCGGACGACGTTTCAACAAACGTATATAAGCATACTGAGTGTCTTTCACGTCGGTCCTCACGATTGGAGGGGGGCTGATAGAACGTGGAGGGGACGGGAACGGGTCAGGGAAATGAGACGGCGAGGGCGGGCGTGTCGGGGCGAGGCGGGGATAGGCGAATTGGACGGTAATGTAGCAAGGTTCAGTGGAGCGTGGGCAATGTGAATTACATTATTTTTCCATTTTACACCATTCTTACAATGCATTCCCCTTCCACTCTTTCAGTATCTCCTCCTGGCCCCCCGGATCAAGCTCTAAGCTCTCCACTGATACCCGATGGGCAATGCATGTATGGATTGATTATTCGTGATTCCCGGGCGCGTCAACTGCTTAGGTCAATAGGTCCCGTAAGTGTATGCGTATTTTCCCTTGGGAGGTGGCGGTGATTCTTTTCTATCTCTCCCTTTCCCGCTGTATGGAGAGATACAGCGCCCGGGACCTACCGTCGATTAGCGGGCGGGGTTTCCCCTGACCAAGTTATCTCCGGCCAGCGGAGGCACCGCCCCCAGGTGGGACAAACCCTCTAAGCTCCCGACCATCTTCCGTTCCGGCATGTGGTGGTAGTGTGTGCTTGTTGTGTAAGTGTGTGTGTTAGGAGGTAAGGATTAGGACAAGGAAGAGGAAGGAAAGATCGCGAGCGGTCCGTGGCATGTTTTTTAGCGGTACTGCTCTGGCATTCGCCTGGTGTTGATCGGAGAAACCAAGAAACTACCGATCAGAAGCAGTCAGGGGCGGCCGCTAGAATTCTCCTTCAGTGCATTAAAGAGTAAGTGTGTGCATAAGAGAGAAGGAGAGGCAAAGGTGAGAAATATTTGCACGCAGGTCCCTAACCGTTTGTTGAGATACTGCTGCTACTGCTTCCGTCCGCTCGCCTGGTATTGATTTAATTAATCGAAGGAAACCACAAAAAATTACCGATCAGAACCAGTTGACTGTTTATACGTATCCCATACACAGAGGTTGAATTGAACTCAGCTATGACGCTAGTGTAGAATATTTACCACCGCCATTATTCAAACCCTAGCATCCCCGGATACGATGATGCAGCTATGCCATCGCAGAAGGTTAGAACGTGAAGCGGTAGGGTGGAATGAGAAGAAGAAAACGTGAAATCACAAAAAAGAAGAGAAATCGGTGCACAAGTCATGTGGACAGATACGAGTGCAGCGAGCCGAGAGGCCGGGATGCTTGGGAGAAGGACGTTCAAAACGCCGGGGAGGACGACCAGAGGGGGGGAGTCGCGGCGGGCCGGCGGCGGTGGCGGTGGCGGGGGTGGGGGAAACCGCGGCGGAAAGCGATGCGAAACGAAGCGGAAAGCTGAGCGAGGCACGGACGAGCGGTGAGCCGCGCTGGAGGCGGGCGAGAGGTGGAGGGGCGGGGTTGGACCATGGTGGGGGGAGGCGGCCGGGGGGGCGGGCCGGGCCAGGACTGGGCAAGGCGAGGCGAGCAGGGCAGAGCAAGGCGGGGCGGAGCAAGGCAGGGCGGAGCAAGGCGGGGCGGGAGCAAGGCGGGCGGAGCAAGGCGGGGCGGAGCAAGGCGGGGAGGAGCTGGGGGCGGGGTGGGCGGGGGGCGGGGAGGAGCTGGGCGGGGGTGGGGCGGGCGGGGCGGGCGGGGCGGGCGGGACGGAGAGAGGCGGGGAGGCGAGCGGGGCGAGGCGGGGCCGGACGCACCGGTTGAGGCGGGGACGGGCGGGCGAGGCGGGCCACAGATAGGCGGGAGGAGGCGTGCCGGGCTTAGCGTGGCGGGCCGCGCGGGGATGGGGCGTGCGGAGCGGAGGTGGGGAGCAGGGGTAGGGAGAGGATTGGGGCGCAGCGAGGGGCTTCGGGGGCGGGGGCGGGGGCGCAGCAGGGAGCGACGAGACTTAATTCGCCGCCCCCGCGCAAATACGCCGAGAGCGCGCCGCCGCGCCGCCCACCGGCCCGTGCTTTTTGTTTTTCTCGCTCCCGCGCGCCCGCCGCCGCCGTCGTTAACAAGCGAGAGTTAAGCGCGCGCCCGCTGCGTTACATCACGACACAATTACCTACAAATTGAGAGGCGCGTCGCTTGTCCGTTTTTTCAGTTCTTTCTTTACTTTCGTTTATGTACCTTTGTTTGATTTTGTTGAAATATACGTAGGGAAGGATCAATGGAGTGACTAGTAGGAGGTGGGGATGTGTTTAAAATTACGGTTTAAGGACTTTCATCGTTGAATCAACAAATACTTGTCGGAAAAGCAAGTTTGTTGGACATGGATTCCGACTGATTCGAGCAAAGAACTTCTCATTAGTGTTCACTTCAAGTTACGTTCAAGGCTAATGACAGTAGTCTAATACTTTTTCCAGAAAATTTAAGACTGTACTAGTCAATATTAAACGATGAAAACTGATACAATATTGTGATCAAATACATACATACAGTGCAAATACTGATATAAAAAGAAGTCCGAGCTAACACTTATCAAAGGTCGTTTTATTTTACGTCTGCCCAGATGGAGTCACATATTTATCGCAAGAGATTCGATATTACGCAACACAAAATAAATCAAGAGTGATAAAATAACAATATTTCAATTTCGTCAGATAAATTACATGAAGGGGTAAAATTACTATTCCATTTAAACCCGATTGATTTTCCACGTTTCTCTCACTGAATTGATTCAGTTTCCGGGCGGAGTCAATCGCTATTTGTCGTTAGTCCCGAAGGCATTGAGCATTTTGTATCCCGCAAGATGCGGGCAATTTTCCTCCGATGGAACTGGAGATGTGCGGGCACAACTAGTGGCCGCTTTCCCCCCCTCCAGGTATTTTCCCCAAACGAAGCACACCGTCCCACCCAGAACTACTTCCTCAAAATTTATTTACAGCGAAATTTGAAAATTTGGGCCTCTCAATCACGAAAACGCCTGCACCTTTTATTGTTTTAGACGGTAAGTGAAAAACAATCGGTCACAAAAGAGAAATTGGAAATAATATGGTCAGTATTAGGGATATTGGTAAATATTGTTTTTATATTTATTTTGAGATCATTTCGTTAGTCAAATAACTGTAATATATTTTAAAGTAAAACTACATAATTTGATAATTCTATTATAGTTGGGACACAAACACCGTTTATGAACGAAAATTAAATGACTTTCTCAAGAATGAAATCAACATTATGATTGGGTTCAAGTGTAACCGACGAGCGACACATAACATATTAGGCATTCGAGCAGTAAAAGCGTAAAATGCATTAAATACAGACGTTTCTTGAGTTTAGGTCAAATAAATAAAACAAATTATCTTAGACCAACATTTTGTATGTATACTTGTCTTTATCAAGGCTTTGTATCTCAAAAACCATATCCTATACACCCTACCCTATTATTAAATTATCTTAAACCTAATATAACCATCACTATTATGTTAATATAACTATTATGTCACTAATATGTTTTAACATACTATTACCTTCTACATGATTACATCTCTCTTTTATATTATTCAAGAGATCTAATATGAAATACAGAATTGCTTCATTATTCACAATAGAAAGCAGTTACTACTCTACAAAATAGACATGTAGGTTGAATACATTTTGTCATCGATGGTATTACGGGAAATCAGTTGAATACAATCAATTTTGTAGGCACTATGCAACCCTTTGTCCCGATTAGCCACTAAAAAGCCTCCTTGTTGCAAAGTGCTTCAGATCAACGTCATCTTCAGCATCTGAATTACACGGAACTTCACGTGCCTTAGAATAAATGTTACAAACTTTTAGGGCATGTAAAACGTGAAGATTATAACTTTTTATCATTGAACATGTGGTTAGATATCTCATTTAATGAAGTTATACGTACATTTACCCTTCATCGAGTCAACTCATCTAGATCTTATTTTAGACAGGTACATGACTTGTAGACATGTTTTTAGACATGTACATGAAGTAGTCAAAGACATTTCGTATATACCTGCCGAAACACAAGTACAAAAGAAGAGTTGCCTACCAATAAGAGGCCAATATCTCAAGTGAAACTTAGTTAAATGAGATTTTCCACTATATTTTTATTGACTTTTTTGATAGGCATTGTCAATAACAGGTTTTGAAACGCTGAATGACATTGAACACATTTCGTTGCCATTGTCAACAAAGTACTTTAGATTTAAAACTTTCATCTTCGCACACAATCATAAAAAAAATCTAAAATTAAATACCTCCACAGAAAATATATAGTATAATATTTTTAACAACGGCCCAATTTATCTAATGGTGTTGTTTTCTTTCTTGACTATTTATATTTATGAAAATGTGTTTTATCAAAAAAACGTTTTTTGCAAAATTTTCTAAATTTTTGGTCCCCTAACATTTCATTTGAAAATGAGACTCTCAGAATATCGTAGGAGAGCAAAACACTTTTCATTCTGAAATTCTCAGAGGAAAGTTTGAGGCTGTCTTTGAGAAAATATTATAGCATTTTGTGCTTATTTACTTCTTGACAATTTTGAGATTTGAGGAATTTGGTACGAACATTTAAAGCTTTGTACTCCGAAATACATTGGTATTAACTTTGGTACAGAAAAGAAGGATTTTTCAACAAAATAAGAAACATTTGTTCATCTAATAGAGTGATTTGTTTTCATATCCTTGAAATGATCTCGCTGATTGAATTTCTTTGCCTTTCCTTGAGTGTTCCTTTCTTTGTTAAGCTTGTGGGCTTACGATCCGAGACAATTGTACATTAACCGGAATATATGGCCTCTATCACTTCACTTTATGTATTTTTTAATTATCAGGGTCCTATATTCTTACTTTCTGGCTTACTACGTATTTACGTGACAAAGAAAAATAATTATAAGTTTGCAGATGATAGTGACAATTTTTCTTCAGAAAACTCCAGGTGTGAGTCCCTGATTAGCTCAGTGAAATTAAATAAATCGAGTGAAATAAAATACAGAGTTTTGTTTTTGACATGATACATCTCTGATATACAATTACCGAGAAGAAACTCAGTGATTCCACAAGTTATATTTTGGAAGAAATAAAGATGAAATAATTGAAGTAATCCTTGCCAGCATGCCATAATTTAAGGCATGTTTTGTACATTTAAATTTTTTTATGTTTATGTCACATTTAGAGAAGCAGGGATAGCAAATGTGGGAGTGGAAAAAGGAGGTTTACAGATATCTTTGGGGAAAACGTGGTTTAATTCTAGGTGGAAGAAGAAAGAGAAACATTTTTTGAGTAAATTAATTAAGCAGCCTGTAATAAGAGGGATTTGAGATCCACAGTCACAGGTTATTTTGGATTGAACTAGAATGCGTTTCAAAGTGTGTTGGGCATATGATACATGAGTTTAGTATCACTTCACATATACAGGATATCAAATGTACGCAATTAATACTGATAAAATCGACTTTGTATTTAAAAACCTGTTTTCATAGAAACCATTTAAACCCAAACCTCAGAAAAAAACATATCATATTTTCCTGTTTTGTAGGAAGTGGCGAAAATCGTCCCAAGGCTTACACATTTACGTCACCGAATTATCGTGATTTCCTTATACTTATTGGTGGAAATTGTGATGCCTTTGTTTGTCAAACAGGAAAACCTCAGGATGTTTATAGCTTTTGGAACAATTTTTATGTAAAGAGATGTGTGGATCCTCTGAAGATTGGTGACTCCTTGGCTTGAGAATAAGATGCAGGATTCTGGAGTTTCATTCTCAATAAGATTAATTTTCAGTTTTAAACACTATAATTTATCTCTCACTGTACGCGGTCATATTTTTCTAAAGTCAAATATTAATATTTGTATTAGACTAATGAAATTGTGAGGACGCATATAGCTTCGATGACACACGATTGTAAGTTTATGGAGTACGTCCCCACACCAACGTACCACACTAAGGGAAAAATAAAAAAATGCCTGCGCTTAAAGTTGTATTTGTGAAGTTTGAAGTCAGAGGTAATAAAATCTGCTGTCAATACACGAGTGTCGTGATTTTGTGAGGTGTTCTTTTCGCTAAATTTTAACACCTTTCTGCATTACGGCTGAGTGCGTAGTGCTGGACCTACGAAGGTCGAGCACCGCGAACGTCAAAACTATTCGTAGGATATTTTTTAAATTTATTTTCTTCCTGTTCGGCATAATATGCCTTTCAGGGGTTTTAATGTACAATCTTATAATACAGCATAACAGATTTTTTCTAAAATGAATACTCCTCAGTCGAACTGGCCCGACTCAAAGCTCTGTATTTTGAAAATTATCCTTAACATATTTGGGATACAAGCATCCCCTGGGGCACTGTATAACTTTCCTAAAAAAATTGTCCCTTCTTTAAATTTCTCGGAAGACTAGAGGGAAGACATAAATAATATAAGACATAATATATTTCACTATTTTTAAAAAAATAATTTATTACTTTCTGTTCGACAATTTGTCTGTCAGGGCATTGAAATTTACAATAATGGACAGTCGTTTTGGACACTAACAGTAACCTCTGTAAGAGGATTTATGAAGGTAAATTTTTAATAATTAGACAATTATATAAGACTAAGGAACATAGAAAAGAAGAGAAAATAAAATAAAATAATGGAGGAGAAAAATTTATTTATCTTTAGGAATTTGGAATTAATTCTACGAGGAAAGGGATACGTTGTACCAAAATTAAAAAATTGTGCATGATGTAATGAAGGAAGAATATTAAAAATTTGAGACTACAAGTTTTAAATCAAATCATGGACTGTAGGGAGATTTAGTTCATTGTGAATTTGTGTATTGGGAATAAACCAGGTGCATGTAGATTTTTTCGAAAGAATTTGTTTTGAATGATTTGAAGTTTTTGTATATTTGATTTTGCTGCATTTGACTATATTGACATGCATAAGTTAAAGTAGGTCTAATAATTGAAGTGTATATTGTAGCGGTACGCTAGTTCTACTGCAAATTATTTTCATAAATAAAATGCCGATGCAGAAGGCTAGTGCGTGGAGAGAAGCTACCGCGCCAGCGCCACTGACCGCCCGCGAGCGCGCGACACGCGCCCTCCCGAAATGTTTTTGGCACCAGGGGGCGAGGGTAGACCTTTTGTTCGGGGACCTCGGGCGCCCCAGAACTATTTGAATAGATTCGCGGCGCGTGCCCGTCACGGTTTTTTGGTTGGCTGTCACTCGCGCTGGGAAGCTCAAAGTTGTAATTCACTGCAACCTTCGGGGGTACAACGATCATGTCTCACACCCTTCTTGACCTACTTTCTTCGATAAACAAAGAGGGCTTTTGGAATGAGAACAGAGTAAGGAAAATTCCCAGAATCGCCGGCTGGTTGGCTAAAAAAAGAGTTAAGACGCCATCACACTCAACCAATCAGGGGTAGAATTCTGTGGGGAAGGGATGATTTCGAAATATCTGCGAAAATTTGGGGTGGGGGAAACAGAGGAACAGCACACAAAGTGAGGGTACGAGAGACTTGGGTGACGAGAGCTGAGGAGGGAGGTCGAGGTACCTCGGGCATCGCGTGCTCTGGGGAGCGATTGGGATTGCCCCGTGCAATCCAATTCTGTCTGCTTAATCTCGATAGCCGGGAGAAAACTCTTTCCGAGTATCAATTTTTGAACTCTGCCCACCACTGGCTATTTGACCGATACTCTCGAGATTTGTGCTCGCATGAGCTTATTGGAAACTCTCAGATCGCGCTGTGTGACATTGTGCGTGAGATACGCGATCGCTCGTGATTTGGGCCAACGAAGCCGCCGTCGCCGCAGCCCGCGCCGCCGCCGTGCCGACACCGCCCCGTGTTGCGGCCACGTGCCGGCGAGCGTCCCTTCGGCTTTGGAAGGCCCGACCCGCCGCCGCCGCCGCGACCAGCTGCCACCGGTGCCATTATGATGCCTGTTCAGCACCGTCATTATCAGGCATTGTATTTGGTCAACGACCGTACAAAGACTTTTTCTGTGAATTGCGGTGCCGCGCTGAGGGCACGTAATCGCCAGTCCAGAGGGCGAATGACGTTTCCTTTATGTAATCAGTAGAATAATTGCATTGTGAATTCTTTTTTTTGCTTTTCTCTTAGATTTAAGTTCTTTTGTTCCTAACCAGAGCTCACTAGGTAGGCATTTCTTCTAAACTCCTTGTGTAATTCTTCCGGCCTATCATTAGGCGGAAATAAAACTTTCTATTGTGTTACAGTCACCCAAATTGTTATTGTCATTATATTGCACCTTGCAGTTCCTTCCATCACCGCCTATTTCAGAAAGGTAAGAATTGACTGACTGAGCTAGGCCCGGGCCGCCCTCACGGATTTCCGGCGCTCCCACGCCGCCGGGGACCGCGTGCGGTGCGTGACAATATTAATTTAGCAGTTTTAATACGGAGAGTTGAGTTATTATTTATGAGAAATTAAGTTTTTGTATTTTAATGGTAGTTTTTTGTATAACATTTTTGAATTTTTCCAGTTCAGTTTTGTGTCTAGATAGAGACATAAATATTTTATAGATGAAGAGGAAGAAGCCAGGAATAGGAGTGTTAGGAATTAGAAGGGGAGGAGGGGTTATTGCTTACATAACGTAAATATTTTGGCTTGGCATTTATCCATATTGATTTTGATTCTCCAATTGTGGGCCCACATAAACGAATTAAGAACGATTAGATTCTATTTGAAGTTTATTTCTGGCAAGAAGAATATTAGTGTGTGAGTTAATAAGTGCTGTATCATCTGCAAAAAGGGCTAATTTAGAAGAAGCGAATTTTGGAATGTCGGATAGATAGATATTGAATAGCAGATGGAGAAAGACAAGAACCTGGAGGGACCCCGGCAGAGATGTAAATTTTTGAGAGAAAGATTATTATTTTAACTATGAAAGTTCTGTTAGATAGGAAATTTTGAATAATATTTATAAGATAAATAGGAATACCTACAAGATGAAGTTTAATATTAAACCATCGTGCCAAACTTTGTCGAATGCCTTTCTATATACTAAAGATTGCAAGGGAGTGTTGTTTTTAAATGAAAAGATTTTCTATGTTTCAGTAATACGTATAGTGATGAAGATTAGAATGTTTGTGGCATAATCCAAATTGTGAAGGAGAATAATGTTATTTTGAGAAGTGATGTATAAAGTCTGTTAAGTAATAAGTTTCGTAAATTTTGATAAAGAAGAAAGTAAACTAATAGGCCGATAAGTAGAAGGAATATTTCACTATTACGATGAATTTTCGAAATTGCAAAAGTTT
>JAHLJT010005647.1:0-28627 GCA_031308135.1 Acheta domesticus
TGATAAAATACACTTTTTAAAAAATTTGAGAGCGTAATTTTGCATGAAATATTGCCAATTTTCAATTATTTTAAACGTTTTTTTTGCTCCAAATGCTTTCTTTAAATTTTTTCTCCTATATATCAAAGGATGGTGAAAAAACTGGTGATATTCGCATTTCCGGCGAACACTATTTTCAAAATTTCAAAATTTCGACATTTAAAAATTGTGATGTTGACTTTTCGCTTTACGAAACTTTTGCGGTACGAAGAATTTTGCTTTAACGAAATATGTTCTAAAAATAAGCTCTTTAAAAAAGATCATGTACTAGTTTTCAAAGAAACTAATAGTTTTTGCGTAATTTATGCAATTTATGAAATAAAATATTTTCTGAAAAAATCCAAATTTTTTCTTCTCTTTTTGTTCCATGGATTGAACAAGATGCGCTAAAAATCATGGTGTAGGTCTCATTTTGGTTGAACTCGGTATTTTGAAAATTGCAACAACTTGACTTCTGTAAACTACAGAATTGAAGATAGAGATTGTTTGCCCTAAACAAAGATGTTCTAAAAAATCAGTCCATTAAAAAGGTCATGTACAATTTTTGAATAAGACCAGTAGTTTTCGCGTAATTTCTGCTTGAAATTAATGCAAATTATAAACAGAACATTTTCTCAACAGCTAGTTCTATTTTTTTTAAAATTTGTTTCATATTTGTATAAAACAAGTGAAGTCACACCACTACGGGAAAATGCTCGGAGAACAGGAATAAATAAAATGAACATGAAAAATAATTAAAGTTATTGTTAATTTTAAATAATTAATGGTATTTTGATCATAATTTATTATTGAAAATCCCAATATGTATTCGCAATAACTTGTATTCTCAGTCTATTTTATTTTAACCAATCCGCAAATCTTAAAATTAGCCCAATTAGGTTTTTTCACTTAAAAATACGATTGAAATATAGTATGAAAGACATTTGTAACTTGAGCGAAACAAATTTGCATTAACTTTTATTTAATGTACGATAATTAGATATTATCATACGCGGGCGTTTTCATACATTGCTGTGATTTTGTAGTGTGAGAAGTTATTCCGAGAATTTCATTTTTAGACGGCGACATGAGTAGGAGACGGATAAAAAAGATTCTTTAATTACTTATCGTTAATGTTACATTGTCTCATGGACATTTCGTAATGAACAATAGTCTATGCCGTAATGATACCGCCATAATATAGTCTTGGATGTTTAATTTATATGTGAAACTACGCTTCCATCTCTGTATAATGTGCTGCAAATAATGCGAGCAGTTCCAAATAGTGCGAAAAAGTGTGTGCCGTTGGAGCACCCCTAGTTTCCTTTGAATTTCTTGTAAGAACAGAAATACACATTTAAAGCATTCTATAAGTCCGACTTTCACGATTGCCTCTGAATTTTGGAAAATAGCCAAATTTTCAATATGTGTCAGGTGTCTTTCGAGTATAACAATATTGATGATGCAGATGATTTCTTGAGATAAAATTTGTTCTTCACAATCAGTTCGTTAGAAAGTGTCATGTAAATTGCTTTGAAGATATTAGTAAATTTTTTACAAGTGATTGTACAAACGTTTTCTTTTGTTCACGTCTGTAAACAACAGTAGCGTCTAAACCTGTTGAGCCGAACTTCTCCAAACTTTATATTCCTCAATCGATCTGGCTGATAATGGAGACTTTTGATTGAATTTGAAACCGATATTTTAATTCTGGGGAGTAACTAGTTGTACGAACTATTTTCAAAAAAATATCTGCACTGTTTTCGATTAAATTTTGTTGTTGGGAGAGTCTGAAGGACAATCAAGAGAACGGTGTCATATTCAATTAAAAACCCTTATTTTTCGAAAATTGCAAAAGTTCAACATTTTTTCGGAGTCTTAATACAACTTAACTTCAACAATATTGAAGATAGTGCTTTTTTCTTAATGGAATCTGTTTCTTAAAAGTAGATTTTGAAAAAAAGGTCGTGTACAATTTTGAAAATTTGTGTACTTTTCGTCGTAATAATGCGTGAAAATACGCACGAGAAAGTACGTGCTGTTTTAGCACCATTAATTTTAAAATTGAAGCGAGAATTAACTCAAATCAAATTTTGCAAAAATGTTTTCTAATAACAGAATGCAGTATTTTCTATAAAATAGCTTCACATTTCAGTAAAATGACTAACTTCTTTTGCAAAGATTTTGCCGTGTACTTCCTGCTTCACATTGAATGACGATAGCAGTGGCATTGTCGATGGAGATTGCAAGAGGGCGAGCTAAGGCAAGGGCGGTGGCGGATACGAGAAGCTGGTGACAGTTGTGGTTATGGTTAGGGCGGTGGCAAAGGTGGGGCGAGAGAGGGGGTAAGGACGAGTGCGAGAGGGGGGTCGTGGGCGGGGACGAGGGCGGGGGCGCGAGCGGGGCAGTGGCGGCAGCGGTGGCAGGGCTGTTGCGGTGGGGGGCAGGGCTGTGGCGGGTGCGGGAGCAGTGGCTGTTATGGCAGCTGAGGCGGGGGCTTGGGCGGGCGGGCGCTTGTGGGCGCGGGCTGCGGCTGCATATTTCACGCTGCGGCGCGCAATTAGTGCCAGCGACCGGGCGAGGCAGCTGGGGGCGGGGGCGCCGGGCGCAGGGGAGGGAGCGCGCGGTTCGACGAGGCACGGCGCTGTCACGAGCAGGGCACCGCCTCTCTACCCCATGCACACGCGCGCACGCACACACACATTCACGCGCACACACATGCGCAACGAGGAACAGAAGCAACGGCGTCGCGACTACTACTCTGATGGAGAAGAAAACTTCCCTAAGAGAATGAAAGTAATGGTGCAAGGGCGTGATTCAAAGAATGGAAACAAATGGAACCTTCTGAGTGATACGATAAAAGTAATAATTCAGATCTGACAAAATCACAGAAGAAATTAGGGACAAGACGGTCACAAAGACGTTAGGAAGCAAAGACAAAATAACGAATAAATTCATGAAAAAATAAAAATAAACATCATGAAGAACGAGAATGATACAGATAAAGAGAAAGCAAGATTAAAGAATCACACTAAAAATATAAAAGAATTCGGAATGAAAGAAAATACTGAAAGAAAAGTAAAGTGCAGATGAAGATGAGGATCGAGAATAACTCATAAAAATTGTAGAATATATCATCAAGAACATCAAAGGAAGTGGAAACGAATTAGAGAATCAAAACGGAAGAACAAAGAAAGAAAAGGAGCAGTTAAAAAGAGCATCGATGCAAAAGAGGATAAAGGTGTGACGTTTCAAAGAAGGCAGAAAGAGGTGCCAATCGGCTACTGCAGCAAAGGGATCCTTGGGGCCTTCCGCGCCCGGCGGAGCGCGTGCGTTCTGTGCGTCAGGGAAGGGCAGGAAAGCGCGGGAGCGCGCAGGGAGGGCGAGAGTGGGTGAGGGATGGCGAGGGATGGCGAGGGATGGCGAGGGATGGCGAGGGATGGCGAGGGAGGGCGAGGGAGGGCGAGGGAGGGCGAGGGATGGCGAGGGAGGGCGAGGGAGGGCGAGGGAGGGCGAGGGAGGGACGAGGGAGGGCGAGGGAGGGCGAGGGAGGGCGAGGGAGGGCGAGGGAGGGCGAGGGAGGACGAGGGAGGCGAGGGATGGCGAAGGATGGCGAGGGATGGCGAGGGATGGCGAGGGATGGCGAGGGAGGGCGAGGGATGGCGATGGAGGGCGAGGGAGGGCGAGGGAGGGCGAGGGAGGGCGAGGGAGGGCGAGGGAGAACGAGGGAGAACGAGGGAGGGCGAGGGAGGGTGAGGGAGGGCGAGGGAGGACGAGGGAGGCGAGGGATGGCGAAGGATGGTGAGGGAGGGCGAGGGAGGGCGAGGGAGGGCGAGGGAGGGCGAGGGAGGGCGCGGGAGGGCGAGGGAGGGCGAGGGAGGGCGAGGGAGGACGAGGGAGGCGAGGGATGGCGAAGGATGGCGAGGGATGGCGAGGGATGGCGAGGGATGGCGAGGGAGGGCGAGGGATGGCGATGGAGGGCGAGGGAGGGCGAGGGAGGGCGAGGGAGGGCGAGGGAGGGCGAGGGAGGACGAGGGAGAACGAGGGAGGGCGAGGGAGGGTGAGGGAGGGCGAGGGAGGACGAGGGAGGCGAGGGATGGCGAAGGATGGTGAGGGAGGGCGAGGGAGGGCGAGGGAGGGCGAGGGAGGGCGAGGGAGGGCGCGGGAGGGCGAGGGAGGGCGCGGGAGGGCGAGGGAGGGCGAGGGATGGCGAAGGATGGCGAGGGAGGGTGATGGAGGGCGAAGGAGGGTGAGGGAGAGTGAAGGAGGGCGAGGGAGGGCGAGGGATGGCGATGGAGGGCGAGGGAGGGCGAGGGAGGGCGAGGGAGGACGAGGGAGGACGAGGGAGGGCGAGGGAGGGTGAGGGAGGGCGAGGGAGGACGAGGGAGGCGAGGGATGGCGAAGGATGGCGAGGGAGGGCGAGGGAGGGCGAGGGAGGGCGAGGGAGGGCGAGGGATGGCGAAGGATGGTGAGGGAGAGTGAAGGAGGGCGAGGGAGGGCGAGGGAGGGCGAGGGAGGGCGAGGGAGGACGAGGGAGGGCGAGGGAGGGCGAGGGAGGGCGAGGGAGGGCGAGGGAGGGCGAGGGAGGGCGAGGGAGGGTGAGGGAGGGCGAGGGAGGGCGAGGGAGGACGAGGGAGGCGAGGGATGGCGAAGGATGGTGAGGGAGGGCGAGGGAGGACGAGGGAGGGCGAGGGAGGGCGAGGGATGGCGAAGGATGGTGAGGGAGGGCGAGGGAGGACGAGGGAGGCGAGGGATGGCGAAGGATGGTGAGGGAGGGCGAGGGAGGGCGAGGGAGGGCGAGGGAGGGCGAGGGATGGCGAAGGATGGCGAAGGAGGGCGAGGGAGGGCGAGGGAGGGCGAGGGAGGGCGAGGGAGGGCGAGGGAGGGCGAGGGAGGGCGAGGGAGGGCGAGGGAGGGCGAGGGAGGGCGAGGGAGGGCGAGGGAGGGCGAGGGAGGGCGAGGGATGGCGAAGGATGGTGAGGGAGAGTGAAGGAGGGCGAGGGAGGGCGAGGGAGGGCGAGGGAGAGCGAGGGAGGACGAGGGAGGGCGAGGGAGGGCGAGGGAGGGCGAGGGAGGGCGAGGGAGGGCGAGGGAGAGCGAGGGAGGGCGAGGGAGGGCGAGGGAGGGCGAAGGAGGGCGAGGGAGGGCGAGGGAGGGCGAGGGAGGGCGAGGGAGGGCGAGGGAGGGCGAGGGAGAGCGAGGGAGGGCGAGGGAGGGCGAGGGAGGGCGAGGGATGGCGAAGGATGGCGAAGGAGGGCGAGGGAGGGCGAGGGAGGGCGAGGGAGGGCGAGGGAGGGCGAGGGAGGGCGAGGGAGAGCGAGGGAGGGCGAGGGAGGGCGAGGGAGGGCGAGGGAGGGCGAGGGAGGGCGAGGGAGGGCGAGGGAGGGCGAGGGATGGCGAAGGATGGTGAGGGAGAGTGAAGGAGGGCGAGGGAGGGCGAGGGAGGGCGAGGGAGGGCGAGGGAGGACGAGGGAGGGCGAGGGAGGGCGAGGGAGGGCGAGGGAGGGCGAGGGAGGGCGAGGGAGGGCGAGGGAGAGCGAGGGAGGGCGAGGGAGGGCGAGGGAGGGCGAGGGAGGGCGAGGGAGGGCGAGGAGGGCGAGGGAGGGCGAGGGATGGCGAAGGATGGTGAGGGAGAGTGAAGGAGGGCGAGGGAGGGCGAGGGAGGGCGAGGGATGGCGAAGGATGGCGAAGGAGGGCGAGGGAGGGCGAGGGAGGGCGAGGGAGGGCGAGGGAGGGCGAGGGAGGGCGAGGGAGGGTGAGGGAGGGCGAGGGAGGACGAGGGAGGCGAGGGATGGCGAAGGATGGCGAGGGAGGGCGAGGGAGGGCGAGGGAGGGCGAGGGAGGGCGAGGGATGGCGAAGGATGGTGAGGGAGAGTGAAGGAGGGCGAGGGAGGGCGAGGGAGGGCGAGGGAGGGCGAGGGAGGACGAGGGAGGGCGAGGGAGGGCGAGGGAGGGCGAGGGAGGGCGAGGGAGGGCGAGGGAGGGCGAGGGAGGGTGAGGGAGGGCGAGGGAGGGCGAGGGAGGACGAGGGAGGCGAGGGATGGCGAAGGATGGTGAGGGAGGGCGAGGGAGGACGAGGGAGGGCGAGGGAGGGCGAGGGATGGCGAAGGATGGTGAGGGAGGGCGAGGGAGGACGAGGGAGGCGAGGGATGGCGAAGGATGGTGAGGGAGGGCGAGGGAGGACGAGGGAGGGCGAGGGAGGGCGAGGGAGGGCGAGGGAGGGCGAGGGAGGGCGAGGGATGGCGATGGAGGGCGAGGGAGGGCGAGGGAGGGCGAGGGAGAGCGAGGGAGGGCGAGGGAGGGCGAGGGAGGGCGAGGGAGGGCGAGGGAGGGCGAGGGAGGGCGAGGGAGGGCGAGGGAGAGCGAGGGAGGGCGAGGGAGGGCGAGGGAGGGCGAGGGAGGGCGAGGGAGGGCGCGGGAGGGCGAGGGAGGGCGAGGGATGGCGAAGGATGGTGAGGGAGAGTGAAGGAGGGCGAGGGAGGGCGAGGGAGGGCGAGGGATGGCGAAGGATGGCGAAGGAGGGCGAGGGAGGGCGAGGGAGGGCGAGGGAGGGCGAGGGAGGGCGAGGGAGGGCGAGGGAGAGCGAGGGAGGGCGAGGGAGGGCGAGGGAGGGCGAGGGATGGCGAAGGATGGCGAAGGAGGGCGAGGGAGGGCGAGGGAGGGCGAGGGAGGGCGAGGGAGGGCGAGGGAGAGCGAGGGAGGGCGAGGGAGGGCGAGGGAGGGCGAGGGAGGGCGAGGGAGGGCGAGGGAGGGCGAGGGAGGGCGAGGGAGGGCGAGGGAGGGCGAGGGAGGGCGAGGGAGGGCGAGGGAGGGCGAGGGAGGGCGAGGGAGGGCGAGGGAGGGCGAGGGAGGGCGAGGGAGGGCGAGGGAGGGCGAGGGAGGGCGAGGGAGGGCGAGGGAGAGCGAGGGAGGGCGAGGGAGGGCGAGGGAGGGCGAGGGATGGCGAAGGATGGCGAAGGAGGGCGAGGGAGGGCGAGGGAGGGCGAGGGAGGGCGAGGGAGGGCGAGGGAGGGCGAGGGAGAGCGAGGGAGGGCGAGGGAGGGCGAGGGAGGGCGAGGGAGGGCGAGGGAGGGCGAGGGAGGGCGAGGGAGGGCGAGGGAGGGCGAGGGGCGGGGCGGGGCGCCCAAGGGCGAGAGCGCGCGCCGTCGCTTTATTTGCTTGTTTGTCCGCTGGCCGGACCGCGCGGCGCGGCGGGGCGCGGCGCTCACACCGTATGGGGGCAACGCGAGCTCTCTCTTGAAAGGGCGCGAAGAGCGAGGACTTGGCAGGCGCGCGAAAGAATTCGCTCAAGCCCGCCCACCCACCTCGCCCATTCACGCTTTGCGATTGGCGAGTGGAACGCTTCAGGGGGGCGAACGCTCAGCGCGTGAGGGCACTGCTCTGGCACTCGCACCTTACGGGAACGCTGCTCGCCATTCAACATCTTCCGAACTCTTACTTATTCACCCGCATTTCATTGTGGGTCTGAAGTACGGGAAGAAACAAACACGATTTATTCTGGAAGAAACAAGCACGACTTTTTCGATACCTGGGTCCCAAAATAATGAGTTTTATCAGACGAAAAAATCACCGATTTCTTATGCAGCATTAAAAGACTCTCCCTTTATCACGTAAGTACGTAGTAATGCGAGAAATTAAAAGAGCGAAACAATTGACAGCCATATAAATGGCCTTCTAACGCCGCTGCTGGGAATGAGTTTGAATGGGTAAAGTTAAGAACGAAGTAATTAAACGTAAAGCGGGACGATGTTTATATACAATTGATACCATTGAAATAAAGAGACTAAAATGGTAGGGACACATGTAAAGGACGAATGAAGGATAGCCGGAATTACTGTGTAAATGGCAACCAACTACTTACGAAAGAAGAAGAAGTCCTACTTTTGAGGAAAAGATGAAGACGAGGTCGTGGAGAAAGGAGGGTTGAAGAATGAAGAATGCGTAGAAGGACAGAAATGGAGACTGGGTTGCGAGAGACCCCCTAGGTTGTAATATCGCTAGCCAATCCACTAGTGTACTTCATCAAATTGCTAGACTGTTACTGCCAGAGAGGGATAAATATTGAAAACAAAAGGAATTGTGAATCAGAAAATTAATTATCTGGTAATTAACTTACCTAGAATTTAAATTTCTTAATTGAAGGACAAACATTTCATAGTTGTTTTTTCTGAGTAAAAACAACATTTTTTTCGTTTATAAACAAGTTAATAGAATAAATACGTTTAAAATATATTTTCTCCAAATATTACTTTCTTGACATTTAGACAATTCAAATATTTTATTTCTACGAGAGGTCGAAATTCTCTTCAACGTCCTCTTTAGTGTATGGGAAGCTACAGGCAAAATTATCTGTAAGGTATGTTGACGCAACAATCACTCAAAGAGAAAAAATGTTTTAAAAGTCTGTGCTTCAATATTTTCTTTTGTTGCATTTTTCTTACCAAGTTCTTCTCTACATAACATGTAAGCAATGTAATGGAATGTGTTCCAACTCGTTTATTTTACTCACATGTGTAATATAAACGCACACAAACTTAATGTGCTAAAGACAAATTTGCCGTTTTCGTAAAATTACCGGTACTTGTTTGCTCATGCACTCCACACATTTTAATTAACAACGTGCACACAAGAGGGCACGATTTTTCATTCTCTGAAGGATGAAATAGATACAGCAAAAGTTTTGTGTAATTCATCTTAAAATGTAGTGAACAAATGTAGTATTAGTATTTTGAAAATTAATTTTAAAATATTATACATTTAAAACCAGTTCAATATTTATTATGAGAAATCTGGAACACGACTCGACAATCTGATTAGAGAATAACACATACAGAATTATATTTCAATCGACGCTTACAAGTAATTACTTGGTTCTTTCATCTCACATTTCTGTTGATGTTCCATATAATAAAAACATAAGAAAGAACCTTCAAATTCAAATTAAAGATGTCTCTATTACATCACTAAAGCTCTTACATTGACCACAATTCATATTTTCTCACTCTTTAGATTATCATCTTTTCCTCAGATTATTCTACAATTATTCATCCTTTTACAGAGACTTTTGCCTACTTACATTAATTTTCAATAATTAATAGTTTTGACTATTTTATTCGCTTTAATATTTACTCCATCTTCATTCTGGTCAAATAAGCTTCTAGAATTATTTAAAAAAAATATAAATACTTGATAGATTCACACAAAGGTTTTGTACTTATTACGGCAAGGGCATTCATTGGACAATTCACCATGTAGGTCCGAAACTTGGTGAGTCAATATTCTATGTAATTTATAAACGTTGATACGAGAAACGTTGACTCAAGCCTTAAATCAAACAATATCATGTAAATTTAATAATCGTTTAATATTTATAACTACTAACTGCAACACTTAAACAATATTTTACATTAATCTCAGAGGAAATCAAATCAGAAGTTGTAATAAGATATCAATATTTTCTTTTAATTTTTAGCATTGAAGGTATCATAGAATAAAATATTCTTGTGACTTTTGTACTACATTTTAGCTCAGTTCCCAAAATATGCCAAAATAACTTTTCATAGCTAATTATCTTTATTTCCTTCTACAAATTTTGCATAGAACAATATGTTCATCGGCATCTTTCGATTTTTCCGGTAAAACGGAAGATACGTTTTCCGCTGACTCCTCTATATCTGACGCAATATTACCCAAGTCGTATTCAGACGTTTTAAAATTAAAAATAGCAAATATCATTCTTTTTCATCCAACATAAAACGTTAGTAACAATGAAAACAAATAAAACTATCACAATGGCGGATAAATCGTGTAACATAAAGTGACTCGTGTCGCTTCATTAGGATGTCCAGACGAAACTAATATTATTGATGATAACTATAATGCTGGAAACTTCCTAAAATTATTTCGAGTATTCTTACTCACGAAGTACTCTGTATTATATTTTTGTTTAATTTGATTGATATTGTTTTAAAATTAGAGCAAGAAGAATAGATATATCCTTTGGAATTTGGAAGTTTCTTGTAATGTTTTGTTTTAAGGAGGTTTGAAGATGTCAGTAAATACTATAGCTGTGGTGTCAAGGTCTCCTACTGGTGGCAGTGGCACGCCTCGCGGCACTGTGCCATGCCACGAGCTTCTCTGCGCCACTAGCGTCGGGAGAGGGAACTATTATTAACCCTACCGTTTTACAATAGTGGTAGCGTTGTCTCTGGTGGCGGGGTAATGAACTGCGTGGAGGAACGATTTCGTCGATGGCACTCGTGCAACGGACTCCCGCTCGTGGCATCGACCTTGACAACACTATACTAAAGAATGGAAAGTCCCGGGAGCGTCGTGGTCGCGCACATCCGCCAGTGCCCTTGCGTAACCGAGTTGAAGCCTGCAGGGGGCGTCGTTCGTTACCAGCCGGCCGTGATTAGCGCTGCGTAAGTTGGGGGTGGCGTCATTCGTATCGAGTTTCGGGGCGCCCCCGCCCGCCCGAGGCCAGTGTCCGACCCAGTGCGCCCCCGCCGCGCCCTCCGCGCCCCTCGGCCGCAGCGCCCCGGGCGCAAGAACGCGAGCGATGTGGCCAAGGACGCGCACCGGTCGATGGCCACCCCCTGCGGCCGCGCCGCCCACGGAGGCAGCGAAGACACTCCTTGGGGCACTCCGCGCCCGGCGAGCCACTTCACAGCTTATTTGGTATCGTTTTATGGCCACTTCACAGCTTATTTGGTTTTTGCCAAGAGGCAGGAATATGAATGTCAAATGATTTCCTTTTTTTAAATTTTAGTGTAGTTTCATTAACTCATTCAGTTATTTTTTGTGAATAGTGACAATGTGAAATAAAGTAATATATTTTCACAAATTAACAATTTTCACTTGGAGCCGAAAGGTCTTTTAAGAGTCATGAAACATTGTTAAACCTCCTAATCTTAACGTAAGAAATACATTCAATCAACATATTTCAAACTCAAAATACTTTCAATTCGAAATGTCAATTTTTCTTTATCGTGGGTCACTCCAAAAGTAATGCACGTGATTTTTTAAAATTTATTTTCTTTTCTACGTCTTTGCTCTTTACAGATTCCATAGAATATTTTTTCTCGCTCGAATTGAAATTTAATTCAATCTGTTTCAGCAAGTTTTACTCTGGTAGCACTCGTTTAAGATGACTGCTGCATTTCATGTTCGTCGGAAGCAACGTGTTGTGAGAAAATTCCTACGCTGTGAGAATGAGACATTGACAAACATTCACAAGAGACTAAAATGATTATGGAGATGTTGCTGTTGGTTGCAACAGATGGGATTCCAGACTTTCTGGTGAATTCGGGCAAGCGAAGACTCAGAATCTCCCCCGCAACGGCAGACCGCGCTCTTCACTTACTTCGGACAATGTGCAGCGCAATCACAACCACATTTTCGCTGACAAATGTGTAACCGTGAAAGAATTGTCAATGAACGTGGGTATAGGAAAGGCGAAGAGGACTGCAGACTATTGAAAGAACTGCAGTTGAAAATGTTTGGTGCCAGATGGATTCCAAGAGATGATGACTCCCTTGTGAGTGCTACTAAACAGGGGTTTAAATGCGCTGGTCCAGACTTCTACCGTGCGGGTATACATACCCTTATTCCAAAGAGGCGTAGGGCAGTAGGAAGATATGCAGATCATGTTGAGGGGTGATTTTTTGTTTCTCGAGGATGGATCAATATACTGTAAAAATAAGTACAAGTAGGTAAAATAAAATGAATGTTTAAATCATTATTGTGCATTTCTTTTGGAGTGACCCTCGTATGTCCCGTAAAGAGCAATTGGCCTCGGCACGTTAGATCCCAGAGTTCCTAGTCGATCACCCAACCGGGAACCCGCGACATCTCGAATTCGTTTAACTTTCGTTATTTCACGTAGTTAGCGAATTCGGCTAGCGACGTCGATTTCGCGTTGTTGGAATTGGACGAGTAGATTTAAATGTGTTAGGTGACAGGTTTAGATCTTTAGTGACTTTTTATTCGTTTCTACACAATGATCAGCTTTTGATAGCTTCGTTACAATTTTCAGAATCTTCCGATTGGGAGCCACAATTTGATTACCAATCTTTGACTACTTTATTTTTTAACATAGCGATAAGTCAGCCTGAATGGAAAATATATTTATCATGGAGTAATTATTATTGTTACGATTATTATTATTGTTATTATTATTATTATTATTACAGTAAACTCTCGTTTTCACAAACTCGCTTAACACGAATTTCCCCGTAACAAGAACAAAACTTGGGTTCCGGCGGGATTATAGTAATATAGACATTATAGTAATTTATAACAATCGGATAATATAAATTTTTATAACATTAACTACGATTATTTCGGTCCCTTGGAATTTCCATTAACGAAGTTTTACTATATTATTAATATTATTTGGAAGACATGGAAATGCAGCATAAACTTCAAATGAATTAGAAAATAAAGTTGGTTTAGGAACACTTGTGTAGTTATTATTCCACTCGTGAAATTAAAACCAATAGTATATAACGAATCATACAAAATGCCCCAAGAAGGGCGGTATACCTTAAAAAGTTTATCGCTTTTTCTACACGATTTTTCCGCTTCTCCCTACTGACAAATCATAAACTGTGTCTCATCTATCTTAGGAGGCGATATACGTCGATCGCTATGACGATGTCCAACGAACCGCAGTTGTACTGCAACACAACCTCTTTGATTTCGACATAGCTTTCAGTTATTTTCAATATTTGGCACATTTTGGAATTCTGTTGGACGTACTTTTTACTCGTGGAATAGACCTATTAAATACCACTCGTGCTTTGGAAATTCTCAGATAAATCCCCTCCTCGCTTCACGAGTCGGGCATTTATCGATAATTTCCAAAGCACTCGTGGTATTCCCTATGATAAATGATACAAAGATGCTAAGTAACGTGGACCATTCAAAAGTGCCACAAACGCAATCGCAAAAAAATAGATATTGACGGTTTTGGAACAGTGTGCATCAATGAAAGTCTTCTAGCATCACTCTCATGACATTTGAGTTTTACATTAGTGACATGTGAACATCTAATAATCGCTTTGAGCCTGTACCGTAGCCACAAATTCTTTTAAAATATATCCACATTTAGAAAATAAAATGATACATTTGGGTTGAGTATATTGGTTTTTTACCAAAACATACGAAGTATTATTAATATTTTCCCTGGTGTATGCACGTGTGTGCTTAGGTTACTCGTTGCGATATCCCAAATTTTATTGGCAAACCTCTGGAGAGATTAGCTATTAAAGCCCCTCTACGCGTGAGATGAGGACGGAAAGCTTCGTGCGTCGCTCTCGCTGTCGGGGACTCTTTTGTCTTTGCCATCAGTTGAGACTCCGTTGCTGAAACGAAGTTTTAAACTGCATTATCCCAACTCAAGCGAAATGGCTTACAATCTTTCCATTCAAATTGTTTTCAATCATAAAATTTTATGACTGAAGTTTACAACATTATGGCAAATTCAATATTTAATCAAGAAACTTGTGATTCACGAGAAGTTTCAAAAGGCGACAATAAGCTGATAAATAAATTACAGAGTAGTGTGACAAGCTTGCAGAAACGTAGGTTGCGTTTTGCATATTAATTTGGACCAAAGACTTCAATCTGTTTACAAATAGTACATAAAATTCGTCGGAAAATGTAAATTACTTGACAGTACCCCAAGCAAAGTTCTTTGCGGGTTTTATATTTGAAACTTAGCCTTCAAGCATTATATTTACATTTCTCTTTGTCAGTATTAATTAATCTTTGGGGTTTTGACAGCCTACAACACGTTTCTTGTTGGTGCGTTAATGGAGAAAGTTCAGAAGCTACGCAGTTTACTGGATGAATTCAGTTCCGCAACAACACGAAACGATATAAAAAATGTTTACTTGTAATTCATTCTCTTGTTAACACGTAACTTCTCGACGTTAAATAAGTCTGGCAAATTTTAAGTATAATAAGTACAAACTCATTTAAGTAATACAGGGAATAAATAGTATTAACCAATTCTAGCTAGATTGTTTTGTTTGCGAGAATACGTAGTATTTAGAAGTCTTCAAGACACGGACATATTCAACGCCAGTTATGTACTTGATGCACAGTTCTTGATGAAAAACATGTTTAGTGAGTGATAACGTATCAACATTTCTCAAGTTCAATCATTCGTGATCACAACTTGCGATTTGTATCTTATGAGTTTCCCTTCCTGAAGCATGTATTATAACTCACTTGCGAAGTGTGTCGTAAATCGCGGTGAAGGTATATGTCGATATTGCAATGCTAAGATATATTCAATAAATACTTTCGAAGACAATATTGTGTCTACGTGGTTAGTAATTGTGAGAATTCTGAAGTGATATTGTTGAAATAATTACTGAAGGACTAATGGAAGTCTCCTCCGTCAACTTGATATATTCATTCAGAGAGAGAGGGCTTTCGACGGTTTTGCCGTCACCATCGGTCTCGCTGCATGTGGCAAAGGTTGGGAGACGGTCTACTCTCTAAATATATATCAAGTTCACGGATATGACTTCCATTATTTCCTCATGTAGCTAGTGTGGAAAATCTTGTTACCGTAGCGACTCGAATCTAAGGACCTCCCGGTCAGAGGCATTGTATTGCCATCAATAAATACCCTGAACCACCTAAGCCGGATAATTGTGTTTAGTAATTAATGCAATTTGTGGAACGAATATACTCGTAAGTAACTTTTGATGAACGTTAGCGTGCAGAGATTTCAGATTGAATATTTTAGTTGTTGATTGTACGCGTAAGAGAGTTTCCGAGATACGGCATGAACAGTGACTTAAATTAGGAGAAACGGGACGATCCTCAAAAAAACATATTCGTTCCAACTACAATTCAATCTGATATATTTTCATGGAAAATATAATATTGAGAAATAGAGAATGGATGCGTCTGCGAAGAGGGAGAAGATGGTAAGCACAACGGCATATCCTGTCTTGCATTTCGAAGAAACGTAGGAACTTGGATGATGGCATCATGTCACGAGAAGCAGGAAACTTTGTGCTGCTTGCTTTAGAGCAGGCGATAAACACTCGCGGAACTCGACGTTTATGGTCCTGAGTGAGAGAAAGCGTTTAAAATGTTCGGAAATACGAATAGGTTTCGATTACACTCTAATTTTAATATTAGTTTAGACATGTAGGGTCTTTATTGCAAATATGTTTTATTGGGAATACGTTGTTTCTTACATGAGCTTCATTTTATGTTGCTTGCATGAGCTGTTCCATCATGAAAAAATATCAATGGTCGATAATTCATGACCAGTTTTAACATCTGACTTCTAACTGTGTAATAAAGAAAAACAAACCTTTTATTCCTCTATTTGTTGTTTGCCAAAACTGTTCCATTGGTTTCAAATTGCCATTTTATTCATTCTACGGAGCACAAGCGCGTCCTGGCCCTGAGCGAAAGAGGCGAACGTGAAAATTCTCCCAGCGCATTGCAACCCCCCTCTAGTATTTGCGTGGGGATGGGATGGGGTGGGGTGGTGGGAAGGGGTGCTGTGTGGGGAGGCAGGGGAGAGCATCGATCGGCGGCCGCTTCGCTGCCCTCCCTCCGCTCCGAGACCACTGCCCAGGGGACCTCTGCACCCCGCTGGGCCCCGCCACGCCCAGCCCCCCCCCCCCGGTGCGCACGTGTGGCCAATGCGAATGGCCCAAGTGTTCTTAATGAGGCTCACATCATTATGTTTAATGCGTTATGTATCTTCACTGTGTCATTGGTTACGTTAATCTTTGCATTACAAAGGATTATTGCACCTGTGGAATACCAAGAAAAAATATTATAATGATGTTACCCATTTTTTTAAAAAAAAATCCATGTAATATGATATTTACCATAAATGCTGTTATTTCGTTTTGGAGAATCATATTAAACATTTGATCGATTGTATTAATAAACGTATTTGCTACTTTTGAGTGCATACATGTATTTTTTTAAAATTATTGATCGAAATATCAATATAATGTGAAAATGTTTAAATCTTCATATGCCTCTAGTATATATATATATATATATATATATATATATATATATATATATATATATATATATGCTAGTATGCTGCTATATGTCAAGATGTCATGGTAATTATCTTACTACAAGCTCACGGTACCGTCCATAGCAGCTGGCGTGAGATTCAAAAGTAAGTGTTGTACGAAGCACCGGACCGGCGGTACATTTGGCCCGTGACAGACTTTTGGGGGAAGTCATTTCACAGTTATTTATACAAATGTGGCTGCATTAATTCTCATAAACTATAATGAAGATGAGAAGTGATCCATTGAAATTAAATAATACATTAATCAGATTTCAATTTCTAAATTGAGAGTGAAAAATTGACATTTCGAATTGAAAGTATTTTGAGTTTGAAATATGTTGATTGAATGTACTTCTTACGTTAAGATTAGGAGGTTTAACAATGTTTCATGACTCTTAAAAGACCTTTCGGCTCCAAGTGAAAATTGTTAATTTGTGAAAATATATTAATTTATTTCACATTGTCACTTTTCACAAAAAATAACTGAATGAGTTAATGAAAGTACACTAAAATTTAAAAAAAGGAAATCATTTGACATTCATATTCCTGCCTCTTGGCAAAAACATTTAAATCAGGCAAAACTTAAGAAGAAAACAAAATATGAAATAGTGAAAAAACATAAAGAATTCAAATAATATAATACAAATCTTGATTGGTAGAAAATATCCTTCAAACCTATTTTCGTTAGAACTCACAGTTCGTGCCGCTCCACCCTGCACATGTACACACTTTTCTCGCTCTGGAGAGGAAATGAGAGCGGTGCCAGGGAAAGTTGCTCGTGCTCGTAGGAGAGCAGAGCTTTCCAGGGGGCAAGCAGTTGTACGACTACAGTTTGACATCTCTGCTATAGAACTTTGTAGACGAGTCCCCACAAAAATACGCTCACATGTTCACGCTCTTTCTGTAACCTCAAATCAGTTACGAACACAATAATGTACGATATCAACGGAGAAAGAACATAATCTCAGGTATAAATGCCAGCCGTAATAAAACTACATACGAAAACTCGTTATGCTACAATAGAAAAACTTTGTCACACTACGAACAGCTTAAGTAATTTTAAAAAAAATTAAGAGTTCAAGAAAAAATATCCGACTAAAAATTAGAACAAAACATTTGGAGTAATTGATTGAGATAATAATTGTTTTTAAAATGTCTTTATTTCAAGGAAAATCATGCAAAACTACTCATAAATTGATGAAAAGTACATGATCTTCTTTAAAAATTTAATTACAAAGAACTGATTTCGTTTACAAGAAAAATTTCAATCTTTAATATTGGAGTTGTAGCAAGACACCGAAAAATTTCTCAACTTTTCCATTTTCGAACATTTAGAGAATTAAACGAGAATGGAACCTGCACCAATTTTATTTGCTCTCTCCGATAAAAAGTTAAACCAAAAATTTGGAGCTATTTTTTTACAAAAAAATTAAAATGCTCTTCAATCTTCGCGTAAAGTATCTCCAAAAATCATAATATCCATTTCAAATTCAAGGGGACGCGACATCGCTCTATCAATCGGGAAATCCCAGTGTTGGTAAAAATTCTACTTACGGTTTAGCCCCAGGCGTTGTTCATGGACAGATGGACTTTTTGCCGTTAATCAATTTTTCGATATCAAGGACCCTTCGATATCGAGAAATCCTTCTACACAAGTCAATACAATTTACAAATCAATATATATTGACAAGAATTTTACATTTTATTGATTTATTAACTTTCTCCTTACTACAAATGCAGTATGCGAAAAAGTAAAACAATGTTATAAAACACTAGCAAAATACACGGCCAGGGATTTCTTCATAGCCAACCCTTGTGAAAGAAAAAAAGTTAAATATTATGTAAACTAGGGTGTTTAAGAGTATTATTTTTTCTGCAACTGGTTCAATTTTTTTATTAAACATCACAATTTCTTTCAATTTATTTTACAGTACAATCCCATTACATTTTGAACTGCTCTGCTTTTCTCAGGGTCTCAAAATGTTTTTATATAAATATGTTCTTAATTTCGATACTTTTTGTTATATTAGAAAATTAAAAAGAATTTGGCACAAGAAAAACTATGAAAATACAGAATAATTTTCAATTTAATTCAAGTTACATGTATTGTGAATTAATGTAAATTTCATGCAACACAAAACTTTTACATTTCACACAAACATTTCACAGAAACATTATACCACTCCATATCGAAATATATTAACATGAACGGCTTCAGTTCACCAGACTCGCATTGATTGAAATGCAAAATATCAATCAATACATGATGTTGTGGACTGTATGCACACGATCTATGGAGATATCGTGTGACCGTATTTCCCACTTGGCGTGCATTGGCCCAGCGCTTATCTGCTTGTCACCAGTGTGGTTCGTTGCTAGAGTCACTCCCAAGGGGGGGGGGGAGAACTCAGATTCATTGAAAGGCAAATTGCACGCGGGCTACAGTGGGGAGCCTGGCACCCAATGTTTGTGTTTCAGAAGCACTGATCAACAATGTCGTACGGTTCTAGGCATTCTTTTATATCTCTCCTCGGATCTCGATAACACGAGCATTATCTTTCGTCAATTACGCATCTTTCCAGACTTCACTCCCTGGAACAGTGGTCGTGATTTGACGTTAGACGGAAGGCGCAACCCAGTCACGACCGTCACAGATATGGATATTAATGTGGAATGGTAGCATTATTTCAAAAGAACTATCTACTCGTAATAAAGGGGCTTTCTTAAGCTGTCACTAACTTAATCGATTACCACAAAAACAAATATGCCACCATTTTTAATTATTTAATTGCTAATTCGCAAAAAATGTTGCCCTTCAAATTTTTGCGTAATTAATGGCGATCTGGCTTAAAATTAACCTAGCAACATCGTAATCTGTCAATACAGGGCCAAATATTACAACTTGTAGAACAATTTCATTGTTAATTACTTAAAAGGAATTTAATTGCTCTTCAAACATGCAAATATTTAAGGGTGAACTAGCTATTAAGACTTGAAGCTGGCACCACTACAGTCGGTTAGCACAAGAACAAATGTCATTTTGTAGAACAATATAATTGTTAATTAATTACGCAAAAATAATTTAATTGCTCTTCGAACTTACAAGTAATTAATGGCGAACCAGCACTCAAGGCAAGCTGGTACCACCACAATGAGTTACCAGAAAAACAAATATGCCAATAGGTAGAACAATTTAATTGCTAATGCTAGGCAAAATGAATTCAATTGCTCTTCAAACTTCCAAGTAGTTGTGAACAAGCACTTAAAAGTTTGATGTGCAATACATTTTTTTCGTAATCAATTATCAATTAAATCTTGGAAAATATTGGCATATCGATCATGAAACTGCAAAATATCTTAACCCATATTATTTATGAAATTGAAATTTTGACATTGAGAGATTCATAGTTTCATAATACACTCTTACAAAATGTAATATTCCAAAAATAGCATTTTCTTGCTTATTTTTTTAAACAAAATGTTGGTACCTATGTTTTGTAATATTCCGACTTAGATTTTACTGCACTTCCAGGTGAATACATTGGGATACATTTACACCTTCGTAAACCGAGGTAATTCTGGAAATATTTTTTTCAACGATGCAATGCAATGCAACCGCTCACAAGATGAGACGGCGTGCTTGTTAGAAGGATATGCCTTGAAATCGACCCTGATGATCAATCTTCACGGAAATAAATGAAGAGATCACCATTTGCAGGCTCAATCAATATCTTTTGTCTTCGGTGTGAACATGGCACCCGTTCCGTCTTCCCTGGTTTCAAAGTTGAAATCTTGTGTGACGATTGGTGAGACGTTCAGAAATGAAGACAGAATAGTTCTTTGCCAAACGTGCAGCAAAAAAATAGGTTATTCGTTGAAATCCCAATTGGAGCAGCATTTACAAAGTGCATATTACACAAAAATAAGCGCTTTAATGCGCCCAGAAGCAGACGCTTTTGACGTAAATGCCGGATGCTTCAACTTCGAAAAAATATTTTTAAAAGAACTAATGCAGTTCGATAATTGCTGCATATATCTTGCAAGAAGCACGGTTCAAGCACGTGCCGGAATTTAAATATTTCTAGGAAAAGTAATGCAAGAAATTGTCAACAGTATTTCGTAAGAATTATCTTCATGTGTGCTACGATGAAGCAATGGGTAGTATTATGGGACATAATTAAAATTCTTTCATATGGGTTGCTGTTAATAAAATTACTGTTGTTAAAGGTTGTTTTATTGCAAATCTCGTGGTAGGAAAGCGAGATCCAAACTGTCCTTCAAAGCCATGCTCCATCTACTGCAAATAAACAATTTTACAAGACAAAGCACGTAACTAATGCAAGCTTCGTGAATGATGGACTAAAAATGGTAAAAGTGAAAGAAGAGAGGGCTTTATTCATATGCTGTTCAGTACTAAATAGCTACTGTATTAAAGATGTTTTATCCTAACATGCTCCATTTGAGTTGTTTGGCTAATAGAATAGAATGTGTTGCCGAAGATTTTTGAAGTAAATTTATAATGTGAACAAATTAATTTAGGCAACAAAATATATTTTAAAGGCCCCACAATGAGCGCTATCTTTCAAATAGCTGCCATTGTGCACCATTGTGCAACAAATGTGCCATTGCCACCTGAACCAGTATAAAGATGGGGAAGGTGAATTGAAGCGTAGATAGAACATGGTAGAACAGTAAAACATCGTCCTAAATAGCAATTTTCTTTAAAACATTTGGAGCTCTTTTCATAAAATTTTTTTGAGTCTTCGAAACACTTTATTTAAAGTCATTTGAAGTACATTAACTCACAAATACAATAGTGTTTACAAATTGCGGTAATGGGCATATTAAAGGTGTAAGAGATCTTTCAAAAAATTACATTCGTGTAACTTTTGCAATAACTAAAAAGTACTTCAAATTGAACTTTACGTCATATTAAAGAGTGTAATTACCACTATCCGTTCGGAAAGTTCGAATGAAAAATTTGGAGCCTTTTATGAGAAAATGGTGTTTGAGCGTTTCTGAAAATGCGAAATTTTCACCTAATTTTCACAGAATAAGGTCGAGTTCTTAAGAAACTATGTATAACATTATTTAAAGCATATGTACTCGTAAATATAATAATATGACAAATCGCAATTAATATAAATACTAACGACGTAAGATTCAAGTCAAAAATGTATATTTTTGTAATTTTTGCAAAAAATAAAATAGAGCAACGTGGTGTTTACGTCACCTCATAGCGTACATTTAGTACTATCCCCACCAAAAATTTGGAGCTTTTGAGAAAATCGTGTTTTTGTATTTTATAATTGCACATATTGCACGCAATATTGTGCGAAAACTACTAAAATTTTCAAAAAATGTACATAACCTTAATGAAAAAATAATTACGGACAATAAATTTCATTTGAAGGAAAAATCACTAACTTCAATTTGTAGTTGTAGGAAGACGCCGAAAAAAATTTAAACTTTTGCAATTTTCAAAAATTCAGAGTTAACCCTGAAATCAGACTGATGCCGTATTTATAAGTGTCTTTTACTCTCTTCTTACAAGAAATTTAAAGAAACAATTTAGAGCCGTTTTTGAGTAAATTTTGAAAATGTCCGAGGGGCGTCATTTGAAGTATCCCCAAATTTTGAAGAAAGTTTTCAAAATCGCGGCGCTTCGAGTGGGACCAGATCGATCGGGGAACATCCATTTTGGAAGAAATCGTACGTATGGTTTAGGCGCTAGTGGTGTTCACGGACGGATGGCGGACCGCGGACGTTTAAAAAACTTTTTTGGTATCAGGGGACCCCAAAAACTGTATTTCACTTCAAAACTCGAAATCAATTATCCGCAGCGTTGCAGAACTTTCCCTATACTACGTGTATTACTCCTTATATACGTACTATACGGAAAAGTAAAAATCAATGTTTGTATTTTATGTGCTGCTGTACCGTTGATCCGATTACGGTAAAATTTTGTCAACTCATTGCTTCACTTGCGCGCAGAATATAGGTATATTACAATGCGTATGTCTGTCCGTCATAGACGCAAAATGGGGGCATTGTTGATGTTTTCATGTGTTTAAGGAAGACTCACGCGCCCCTGAACAGAATCTCTACGCAACCCGCCACTCAAGCATTAAGCACGTCTACCGCATTTTGGCCCTTGCGATTGTGAATTATCAGCCGGAATTATTACTTTCATGTTATCTCAGACACGTTAATCAAATTTCTCCAAGAGAGTGTCATAGTAAATGCATGCCCAAATTTGAGAGAGAATGTTTCAATAATAGGATACGTGACAACCTTGCCCAAACCAGGACATAAAACAAACCCAAACATGCGAGAAAGTCTTTTATTTATTAAAAATTTTGCCGAGCAAGGAACAATGGTATAAAAATTGTATATTAAGATGTTTCCAAATAGTAAAACGTGATTAACTATCACTTTACCAATAGCGTGTGAAGTGTAATACATTGCAATAGCGAAGCATTGCCGCGTTCACTAGGGGTTGATAAAAATATCTCTATCATGTTAATGGAAAATAATTACAAGGGAGGTCAAATATCGCTTTGAGCTTTGACGTAGAGGCTTTCTGATGTAATAATTAATCATAGAGTTAATCATAAAAGAGTGTTTGAAGTGTAAAGACTTTCAATGATTAAAGGAATTAGAGATTATTGCCAAATTGTTCATTTCCTTTAATACAATAAACACGTTCAATACCTTTGTAGTGGGTTCTCGAGTTTCGTGTCTCATTATTACTCTTAACGAACCGTAGTAACACGAACAAACAATAGTAGTACTGATTTTTAAAGAGGAATAGTTGTACTACAACAGAAGAAATGAGACCTCGCCATTTTTACGTTTTCTTTTACACATATGTGGAGAAATTAAAAAAAAAAATTTGGAGCCGTACGTAATGGAAGACTCCTGTGACGCCTATTAACTCCATTACCGGTTCGACCGATTTCAAAACAACTAGAGACAGATTTGCTAGTAAAAAACAGTCCAAATCAAATATTTGGTAGGTAAGTGCACTTGAACGAATAGAAGAAGCCTCTAATACATCAGTAACGTTTCCAGGTTGAGTTGTTCATCTGAAGTGGTCTTGATAACATTTTCCACATTTTTCTCTGCTTTTAGGGCAATTCTTTAAGTATTTTAAGAGCATTTTATTGATAATGATGGAATACGTGTTACGAAGCAACGTGTGTTGAGTGGGGATTGACGATGTACAATGGTTTTTTCAGTAAGTCGAATAAGTGATTGTACGTTTTCATAAGGATAGAACTTACGATGTGTATTTCATTTCAATAAATTAATGAAATATATTAAGACCTTTTATCAACAACAGATAATTTTTGGCAATGTTTTAGGTCATCAAAATCCGCCCCCAGTTATAAGTCACTTCGTTAGACCATTATATCAGTAGGCCGCAAGTTCTTGCGACCCTTGTAAAATTGGAGAACTCTGAAGTATCTAACGCGTTCAGGAACTACCGGCCAAGTCAGTTCATAGTATGCATTAAATTAATGACACTGTTGGACAGAACGTACTTTCTCTCATATTTGTAACGGTTTATTAAAATTCTAAAACTACTAGAAACGCAAAAGTGTTTCAAGAAGCAAAAATGTTTTCCCATGCTGATTCGATCTTCGGTACTTAGGTTTAACATCCCATTCACAAAACCTTTAACCAGTAGCCTCACAACTAAACCCGACTTCTCAGACTCTTTAAAAATAATAAAATTTCCACTTTAAAATCAATGTCGTAAAATTTTCATTTTTAAATAGAACGATTCGAAGTTGTAGAAACTTATCTCCAGCATTTTTTATCGATTAATAAAAGTAAAAACATTTTGGAACCATATTATTTTAATAATATTCTTTACAGTAAACTTTAATTTTTTTAATAAATCACATAGGTTATCAGACCATATACTCTGTACTGAAACCAACATGAGTAGTAGCATTAGTGAAGGTGCGTAGAATCTAAATGTAGTAAATTATGTTAGTAACTAAAAACCTTGTAATATAAGAATTGTAAAATACTCGAAGTTGTATTATTGTGCTAGTTGGCCCTGTGAGAGAATTTCACACTATGTCTCTTTGTTTTAAAATAAAACTGGTGTCATATTGATACTGTGCTTTGAACTGCTAGACGCGGAACTGCGCGTTACTTCATACTACAGTCCCGATACGTCACGCAAACAATTTAATACATTACTACGCGTTTATTAAAAAACACATCTTGGATGCAAGAGAAGATTATATTGTACAGATTATCATTTAGTCACTTGAATTTCACTTATATGTGGACTACGTCAGTATGCATTTAGTGTTTCCGGGCGCGTCAATTATGGTCAATAATTCTGTAAGTATACTAGGAAAACCGGGCAGACGTTGTTCTGCCCTTCATCTCCCCCTTTCCCTCTCATCACTCTTTCTCAGTCGCTCCCTCTTTCACTCTGTCCATGTCTGTATGTCTCCAACGCTCTCTATCACTCTCATTCACATTCAAATGCTGATTCTGCACGTCTCTGAGCAGGTGAGGTAATATTGGGAAGCGCCGGACCAGCAAAAGTCTAATATAATGTTCAAGAAGAGCTTATCCTGTAGATTACGGTGTGACAAACGTTTCTTTATATATATATATATATATATATATATATATATATATATATATATATTAGGGTGTCCCTTATGAACGATAACCTGTGCCGACTTGAGTTTTTAACTTGTTCATACAAGTTGCGCGGGTGCAGCGCTGCAACTTGTTACAGCGAGTTTCAATTGTCATTTCATACGTGATTTCTAACATTATTAGTGCGTTGTTGTTTATTGTGTGAAGATGTCTGTGAAATTAGTGTGAAAAGTGATAAACAAAATATTTACCTTATCGGACTGCCAAGCCACCAGATAAATGGTGCACAATTACCATCTAATCGACAAGTTCTCACCGTTTTATTTTACAATATTCGTGAAGTCAAGCTGACTGTTAGTGAAAGTACGAATCTTGTTATAAGAGAGTGCATTATATTTTGGGAAAAAGCCAGAATTCCTACGAAGGCATTTCCTAACTGCGTGAAGAAACTTGTTGATTTATATTATGTTTGGAGGGACCTGCAAAAAAACTGCAAGAAAACTCAGGTGACGTTCAAGAACCGTGAAAATAATAATTTTGTTAAAGACCTTGATAACGTATTTGCCATTGCACATGCTGATGCCTTCGACAGAATGAAGATAGAGGAAGACAAAGATTTTTTAAGAAAATAGGGAGAGCCAGATCGACCGGAATGCTTAGGTGGAATTGACAAAAAATTGGCGGAGAAAGAAGAACGAGTTAGGCAAAGACGATTGGAAGAAGAGGAAAGAAAGGTAAAACAAAGAGAGTAATTGGCTGTTGCATCTACTTCTTCGATAGATAGCTTGGAATGTCTTGAGAATTCGGATGAGGAACAGATTTCGAAGTCTGAATTTAGTACTCAGATTCCTTGCCCTGAAAAAGTTCTAAAAGAGGCACGAAAAGCTTCATAACTCCTAAACTGGTAGCAGCTTTAGATCGATGCCAATTAAGCATAAGGGACTCAGTTTACATTCTCCATGCGGTTGTAGAAGCGCTTGGTCTGAACAGCGATGATTTCCCTATTAACAAATCCTCGATTCAGCTAATTCGTACTCAGACGAGAAAATCCAGGGCAGAAGCAATAAAAACTGACTTCCAGAATAATTTGCCTGACGTAGTCACAGTCCATTGGGATGGAAAACTATTACCTAGATTGGATGTACGAAGTTCAAAAGAAGAACGCTTACCAAATATTGCTTCATTTGACGATAGAGAACAGCTTCTTGCAGTACCAAAATTAGAGAGTTCTTCTGGAAAACATCATGCTAAAGCCATTACAACTGCACTCTTTGACTGGAACCTCCATGATAAAGTACAGATAACGTGCTGCGATACAACAGCTTCAAATACTGGCCGTTCAGTGGAGCTTGTGCTATTTTGGAGCAGGAAAGAAAGGGAATTGTTGCTTTTTGCTTGTCGTCATCATATTTATTAGATGGTCCTTAAAGCTGTTTTGAAACCAAGGTAAAGCAAATTACAAGTAGCCCAGATATTCCAATTTTCGAAAAGTTAAGAGATAATTGGAAAAATAGTAACACCGATAACATTGAGCCACATCTGAATTTCGTTAAAGCACATATTTTTGAGACAAACATTACATCCTTGCTAACTTTTTATAAGGCTGAACTGGAAAACCCTTTTATTAGAGACGATTACCGCGAATTGGTTGAACTATGCGTTGTGTTCTTAGGAGGAGATACAGAGAATAAACTAAAACTCAGGCCCCCCGGAGCTTTGCGTCAAGCGCAATGGATGGCTAGGGCGATCTATTCTATAAAAATATGTTTGCTTCAATCGCAACTTAAAATTACTGCAAAGGAGAAAAATGCTCTACAAGATGTTTGTCACTTGTATACTAAACCTTGGCTCGAATGCACAGTGGCAATTAAAGCCTAATATAAGTAAATAAAGTCCTAATATATATTAGCTGAAGAACCCCGCGTTGCAGGGGTATTTATCATAATTTTGTATTAAACAGAAGACGAATTCCGTCTATTCCCGCACTATGACAGAGCATACTTGTTCTGCTGTATTCTGCTGTATATTCCCTCCGCCCTATCCCGCCTCTCTCTGCCTTCCTCCAATATGGAAATACCTGGTCTTCCGTAAACACTAAAACACTTCTCACTAAAAAATATTAAAATTGTAGTCCTATTGGGGTTCCCACCCCCCAAACTCCTTTCTCTTTATAACTGAAAATAATACACAAATCCAAACTAAAAATTAAAATGTATGTACTTACGTATATTCTGTTTGTGGAATTTTATGTATTATACCAATACTTTTAATCAATTGCCACATTATAAATCTTACTCTTTTTCATATTTTTCTTCTCGCGTATTTATAAAGGAAAGATTGAAATTGATCTTGCCGTATCCATCGAAGTTTAGAAATAATTAAAGTAATTTTAATTGAATTCTAGTAACTGTTTTAGAATCCTAGATAAGTTGTGACTAACCAAAAGAAGCCACTAAGCACTTATGCGATTATAATATCTCCAAAATATCGAGATCACAGTGGCTCCCGGCTTGACAACACTTTTTCTCTAATTTAAAATAACAACCTTCAAAACCAGCGTTGCCACACATTAAATACCTACAAATACCCATTTACCAATACTGTTTTACTTTAATTGCACTGCGGTTTTACTAAAAATTCTATCATTACTAAACTATCATCAATTTAATCATTCCTTCAACACCCAAAGGTACTATTATCCTACTCTCTACTATATTAAAACACTTTTCTAAAACATGTATCCCTCCGTCAGTTTCAGAATAACACTGTAAATCGCTTGCCCAACCTGCAAATAGGTAATACTTCTGCTTCATCTGCTACAACTAAACATTTGTGCACTCAAACCCTTTTACGGCAATGTTAACAACATCGTTAAGAAAATGATACCTTCCAAACATTTAGCCTCTTGTACACTTAATGCACTCACGCCTACACGCAATTAAAATCAATATTCAAGTTACTTTTATAAATAAAGCGGAAACAATTCGAAATTATTTCGGGTTAGACAAATGACTGAAGAATAAACACACAGTCCTCTAAATACGCAATTCTGAACATTGATGAAATAAATCAGTAGTAGATCTGAGACGTAGTCTTCTGGTGGCGCGCAGCTAAACTATTGACATTGATGCACTCTTGAATCTATAATGTAACGCTAGGCTAAAAATGTCCAGAAAAGTATTTATTTTGTAAATATATTAAGGTTTGCGGTTGTAAATCATAGCTTATAGTTCTCCAGATCGTTAAAGGAAGCTATCACAAACGTTTCATCGGTATTGGTTCAGTAGATTCAGAGATTATCGCGCTGTAAGTCAGTGCAGTTCTGTCTTTATATATATATATATATATATATATATATATATATATATATATATATATATATATATATATTGCAACGAATTATTATTATAATATTATTATTATTATTATTATTAAAATACGTTTAGCAAAATGAAGCGGCGGCCAACCCTATTCAAATAGTGCGGCAGTTATGGCCGTTGCCGTTTGACCCGTTCTGAACGGGTCAGGAGAGTGCGCCAGCGGGAGCGCGGGCATGGAATGAGTCAGTGAGTAAGAGAACTCGGTAAGAGACGGACGGACACGTGGGCTGGTGTGATTTTGGATGATAATCTAGGGACTGAGGAAACGTGAAGTGTAATATTGGACAGTGGACATAGTAATAACAGTATATAGATGACTACGATGAATGTACTTCAGCTAATCGGAATTCGAATTATAGGGAATTGAGCAAGTGCGAAGTATCAGGGGAAGCTAGTCTCGCCACATGTCGGTACATGTGATTATAAAACGTTCGGTGAGGACGGGAAACAGTGCTGATGAGCAGCGGGTTCACCGACTAGACAGTGTGAAAGGGATGGACAAAATAAACATAAATAGTGC
>JAHLJT010005648.1:0-20537 GCA_031308135.1 Acheta domesticus
AAAATGCACAAATTTACTTACTCTAGATTTTACTGATTTAAATGCATTTATTTTCAAATTATAAGACCTAATTATACAATTTTATTTAGTTTTTTGGCGAGTGTGTTGTTTAAAACTTGCACCATCTGTTTTGGAACATATACGGATTATTTTAGAATTTTTCAATTTTTTTGAAGATGAGCATTTGAAAAACTCAAAATCAAAATTTTAATGCAAATTTGAAAAACGTTTTGAACTCAAGCCCTATTGAGTTGTATATAATATAAAATTCCATAACGAAGCTGCAAAATGTCACCTGTTCCAGCTCTCTATCTTAATTTGGAGGGTTCTACATCAATTTAAACATTTTCGGGAACCCAAATTAATAAATTTCACATTCTTATTCTTCATTCATACTACCTATGTGTCAAATTTCATCTGAATCCAAATGGTGAGGTAAAATTTTAATTAAAACTATGTTGATTTAACATGGAATGACCCAATAATCGTAATTGCGAGATAAAAGTATCATGATGAACTGAGTTAAAATGTGTCAGTGTACCCAAGTTTATTCAAAGCATATTATTTGTTGAAAAGCATTTGCTGGATATACAGATAAATTTTGTGGTATAAAATATACGTTGAAAACAGAACTCTTAGGAACAAGAAAATAAGAGAACTATGGAGGTGAACTATAGTATTTATTGTGTACACAAATATTTCTGCATTAATTGTAACTTTCTGCGATTTTCGAAAATTCAGAGTACATTGAAAACGAGACCTGTGCTTTTCTTAAGCGTCATTTGCTCCGTCCAAGGACAAAAATAATGAATAAATTTGGAGCCATTTTGAGAAAATTTGGAAAATATTATTGAGGCTTTATGTAAAGTACCCCCAAACTGAACATCCTATTGAAACTCGCAGGACCTGGAGCTCGACCCGGTCGATTGGGAATAATCAGTTCGGAGGAAATCATGTGAACGGTTTAGGCGTTAACATTGTCCACAGATACGTGTTGCCGTGAATAGATTTTTCAGTCTCTAGGTCCGACAAAACGAGGATTATTATTACACAACGTGTTAAAGAAAGTAATTGATTACATATGGGAATGAGATTGATCAAATTTTTCGATTCCAGGTTCCCAAAATAATAATCTTATCTATTGAAAAATCGCGATTTTTTTTTGTCGTAACGTTACAATACGTCCTCTTTAATACGTAAGTACGTAGTATACAGAGAACGTAAAAAATGAAATAGCCTGTGTTAATGCTTGAAGAGCAATTTTGCCGTAAAACAAATTTAACGCGCGTGCGTTGCGTGCGTGCTCGTGCGCTGGCCCTGTTTTCCGCCGCGCGGAGGGACCAAGGGAGTGATGGCGTGCGTGTGCTTGCAGCGCATCAAGTCGAAGGAGGTGCAGGTGGGCGACCTGGTGATGGTGCGACGCGACGAGGACGTGCCCTGCGAACCTGGTGCTGCTGGCGTCCAGCGACGTGGAGGGCCGCGCGCACGTCACCACCGCCAACCTCGACGGCGAGACCAACCTCAAGGTGAGCGACCACAAAGCAAATTAGGGAGTTTGACGATCCCCGGTGGCTGAGATCTCTTTAGGCAGTAGTGTCGTAGCGATCTCGGACCGAAGGATCGCGGGTGCGACTCCCGCCTCGGCATGGTTGTTTTTGTGTTCGTCCTTTCATCCCCTATCGTCACCATATCATGTCATCTTCAATTACATAACTTTAAACCCAATGGTGGTCGCTAATGACCTTGATGTTCATGCGACCTTATATTTAAAAAATAAATTAAAATAGGGAGCTTGTGCACCCTCGAACGTTCAAGCACTATCGATCTCCTGCGCATGCGCAGTTCGCATCTCTTTAGTGCATCTGCGCATGCGCAGAAGACCTATAGTGCTTGAACGTTCGAGGGTGCACAAACTCCCTAATACTTGAACAATGTTCAATTTCCGTGTAATTCACCATAAAATTTGCAGGTAGAAACACATTTAACATTTTGATTTAGGCTGTTAAGCAAACCATAGACTCGATCAAAAATTAAGAAGAGGCTTCCTGTAAGTTGAAAAATTCTATAAAGTTTGAATTCTTTGTGTAAGTTTATACTCCATAATATAAACCATTTTGTTTCGGGTTTCCAAATTTTAATTAGTTTCGAATAAAATAAAACTATAATAACTAATTGGCTGTTTTGTACTGCATGATCGAAAGTAATGGTATCACTATGAGAGTAACTGGAAATCAAAAGACCAAACAATTATTTTAAAACTTTTTTGATACTTTTCACGCTTGTAGGAAAAGTAAATATTTAAAAACATTTAGTGTGTAAAGCATTAACAGATTATAGTCACTTCATTTAAATTGAGTTAACCGTAAAATAAATCTTCCAGCACTATTTGTTACAAATGAAGTATTTTTGCCTGAACTAAAGCTACTAATAGAGATCTTTAATAATTTAGAAGACAACTTCTAGCAATATATCACGTATTTAATTGTACTCATACTTTGTTTTGTATCCACACAATGAGATACTGCTGTGGGGTCTCCTACATTCCTACTTGCTCCTCGTCGCCCTGCCTACAGCCTTTATACAAGGGTTGGATGAAAAGAAATAAGATTTTTTTCTCAAGACTTTATTGTCAGAGGTATTTACATTTACACATCTTCAATATAATCACCTTCATTATTAAGGACCTTTTCCAAAATGTTAGGAAGGCGTACACCATCTGAGCGCCTATTTCTATTGATGTCCCATATTGACCCAATAGCAAGAATATTTTTTTCTCTGGTATTGTGTTGGGTTCCCAGAAGTAGTTTTCATTTTGCTGAAGATTTCATAATCGCAGGGAATGAGGTGAATGTTCCAGAATCTTCCCTTGCCAACTGCGCAAGAGTGGGGTCGTCATATACGGAGTTATCCTTTACATCATCTCTGTCTAATCTGAACGCTTTAAACCCCTCGTGCGATCGTGCAGTTTCACGGAGTCCCTGCAAACAGTCTTACTTACTCCTATCTCGTACCACTTCAGTTTTGAGCCACGATCGTTGGTCTACCTTTGTAAACATGACGTTAGGGCGCTCGTACTAGTGCTGTGAGGTTCAACAATTTACACACTGCAATAGACTGAGAGAGTACAGTTCCCGCTCGCTGCAACACACACTTCTCTAATAGTCCTTCCTTTTGTCACGACAGACGGCAGCACGCCGACTCACGGACTTTACGTTACAACAATATTCGCGTTACTAGGGAGGCGGATTTTTATGCCCTAAAAAATCTTGAAATATGTTTTAAAAATATACATTTATGATCTAAAAATTCTGATATATGCACTATAAAATGCAATAAAAAATAAACAATATTTTATTTCCTATATAAACTTTTCTTGACAAAACTCAGGAGAAGCATGCTTGAAATGAAAAAATATATACTTTTGTGTAAACAATATAATGTACCCTACTTCGAGAGAAATAATAGAGTAAATATTCGCCTTAGTGAAGTACATTGTACATTTTGTTGCATTTCTCATGCCTGCTTTAAAGAATATATCAAGGAAAATCCTACATTTGCACAAATATTGTATCATCTACAGAATACGAAAAAAGCAAACTGTGACAAGCTCTTTCTAATGACTGAACGCTCACAAACAAATAGTAGATTCTATGAAAAGATGAAACGTTTAGGAGATAGGTCTCTATTTTAAACGAAATATGCAAAATATACGCCTGTAATTACAAGAACATATACCAAAAGGAAAAATACACGCCTATAACCATACGAATATGCACCAACAGGAAAAATCGACCAATATGCACTAGTATGTTAGTTTACATAGCCTTCTATTCCAACCAAATGTCAAGAAATTTCATTTAGGCTGTGTCCTGAAGCAACGGATAAAAATATGCAAAATCAAAGGAATCCGCCCCCTCCTCGTAACTTTTCATCCAACCCGCGTCTGTGGTGCCCGTCCGCTCCTGCCCGTCCGCTCCTGACCGTCCCGCCCGCCTCCGCCCCCGCAGGAGGTGCGGCTGCCGTCGACGCGCCGCTGCCGCGCGTGCTCAAGGGCAGCGTCACCAAACTGCCGCAGACGCTGTACTGCCCTCGCATGCTGCGCCTGTTCTCGCGCCCCGAGCAGCTGGCCAGGCTGCGCGCGCGCATCGAGTGCGAGCTGCCCAACCCCGACCTCTACCACTTCTACGGCAAGATCGAGGTCGTGCGGGCGACGACAGCGTCTACGCCAGGTGAGCGACTCAGCAAGACGCCTGTCTGGACGAGAATTCCAGCGGCTCGCTGCTCTGATCGGTAGTTTTCCGTGGCTTCTGCGTTTAATAGAAAGTGTTTGCACGCCGTAGCGGACAGCACTATCGATCTTCTGCGCATGCGCGGTTCAAGTTTCGCACCACTTTTGTGCATCTGCGCATGCTCAGGTGTTCGATGGCGCCGTCCGCTGTGGCGTACAAAAACTTCCTAATAGCAAGCAAATGCCGGAGCGATATCCTAACGAACCGCGCGCGATGTTTCCTTCCTCTGCCTGTTCCTTGTCCTACCTTCACCCCTTACACATACTTACGCTTGCATGCACTACAATGCACACACATGCCGGGAGACCGGGCAGGAGCTTAGAGCTTGTCCCGACTGGGGCGGTGCCCCCCCCCCGCTGGTGGGAGATATCTGGTTTGGGGAAATCCCCGCTAGTCGACGGTATGTCGGGGCCGAATGTCGTCATCTAACGGCGGAAGATCACTGCCACCTCCCGCGATAAAAATTACTACACTGGCGGGACAAATTACCTTAACACTTGAATCCCTTGGAAGCACTAACCAACCATTGTGAGCAGTTGCAGTCGAACAAATGCGAATGAAGAGGATGTCCCATTATGTGAAATTGGAGTCCATTTTGCCATATTTCCCAACTACTTCTATTTGGATTAAAACATTGAGTGCACAAACTTTTTTTTACACTTCACACACTATTAGTCACGTTGGTGGTTAATAAGTTCATTCCACATTTGTGGAAAAGTAGAATTTTGGGGGCTATTCCCAGGAACGAATTCGATAATGAAACGGTTTTGTACTACACTGAATAAATAGTAAAATTTGCCGCGGCTATACCTGTAGTGTATTCCTACAGTTGCTGCGGTGTATGAGCCGTTGTTGGGGCTGGGTGATTGTACCACAAACATATTTTTGTATTAACTGCTTATCAGAGCCAGCATCAAAGTAACTAATCTACTATGCAAATGTTTAAGTTACCCTTGTTAAATAATTGTTCTCACCAATAAGGGAATTCTACATATCAACCAATTTGTTTGAACGAGTACCAGAAAATTTGTTTTTCCAATTCAGCAGACATGTGTAAATTCCTGACTGCATAAGCAGTACAATTATGATTTAAATCCATAAGTACGAACAATTAATGGATTCAAATTTAGAATTAACTTACTGAATTATTACGTAACTATGCAATAAATTCAGTAAGTTAATTATAAATTTAAATCCAGAGATGTTGCATAATACAAATACAACTAAGTACTAATAGCAGTATGTAAACTGTTATATTACTTCAAAAATAAAATAAAAAAGGGAGACTGTAATAGCTCTGCCAATTTTTTGACTCATATTTCAAGACACTTTCAAATTAAATTTACAATTCCATAACCTTAATCGGCAACATTTTGCTACTGTCAAACATCTTTGCAATGTTTACGGAGAATGTGAAATCACCCCTGAATCGTTTGTTTTGCAAAGATTGGAATTGCCTTTTTGCAACCTAAGAGAAGTTTCCTATTTTGCAATTGTTCGAGTAAGAAAGATAAATTATGTTATGCAATCCACGAAAAATTCGAATTTGTAAACTCGCGTACATTAAAAATTTGCAACGCATGTACGCATCTGTACTAATTCGGAAAAATTCAAAGGAGAATAATTTCAAGCCGAAGTATTTGGATACATCATTGAACAAAAGTATCCTAACCTACAATCGATACCTTTACCATTAAGTTTTCCTCTTTACTTTTCCTTTTTGAGAAAGATAAATGTGCTCCGACCTAATCAGTTTAGTAGTATCAACACTAGGTATTGTATTCCCACTGTGCCGGAACCACATGTACGTGAGCTAACAACGGTCGGGTCACGTGTTGTATCGATATGAGAACACGCACAGAAAAATCGGTAGGTGAAGAGACTTCAGTCTCATCAAAGACTCCCAAATGAAATTTTGTCAACCTCTGAAAATTGCCATCTAGTTGATAAGTATTTGGGGCGAAGAGGGGGGTAATATTTAATCTTTAACTTCTACATGAGATTACTTTTCTAGAATTTATATTTTAGATTTGTGTGTCTTAAGTAGTTAGTACCTACGTAGTACGGCAAGAAAATAAACGAAAGTATAGTAATACTACGGCAAAGTTCATTCAAAGATTTCCGAACGAAAAAACACACAGAAAAAAGTGAAGAAATATTGTTCCTAAATGTAGTAAATTACTTCCCCATACACATTGCATGGTCAAGTATCACGTTTGGCGGTCCTTGATGCCGAAAAATTGGCTGACAGGAAAAACGTCCTGTGGCTTGCGCTAGCGCATGAACCGCATGGACGATTCCCTCCAAAATTCATGTTCACCGAACGATCTGAACTTTCAGATACTTTACGACGCTGTGACTAGTGGGGTTGGAGCTGATTGTCCCGATTAGAATCTACTAATTTCGTATGCGAGAGGTAACTAAGCAGCCCATAGCCATGTGAGGAAGTGTAAACCCACCATTAAATATTTCGTTAAATACCCAAGATCTAAAATAATACGAACTAGTGGTGCTACAGAATGGCACAGACTTTCCCGTATTAGTTTTCTATTTTCTTAGGTCTTCGCTAGCTATTCGGAATTGCCACGTACTCTTTCTTGCCATCTACCATCTATCACCGCCAAAAGTACATTTTTTGTCATTTTCTTAATTTTTCGGTTTCCTATTGGTAGAACGAAAATATTAATTTTGGAATATTAAAGAACACAAAACCTAGCCGTAAATGGCAATTTTCTTTTAAAAAATTATGAACCATTTTAAAGAAAATTGCGTTTTAGCGCTACTAAAACTGCGAAATTTGAAGCTCATTTTCACAGAAAATTTTTGAGTTTTCAAAATACTTTATTTGAAGCACATACACTCACAAATTTAATAATGTTTACAAATTGTTGGTAATGTGCATATTAAAGATGTAATAGATCTTAAAAAAATGCATTTATATAATTTTTGAAAAAACAAAAAAATTACTCAAAATAAACTTTACGTCATATTAAAGAGTGTAATTAGCACTATCCGTTACAAAAGTTCCAAGAAAAAATTTGTAGCCAGATATGAGAAAATGGCATTTGAGCATTTCCAAAAATGCCGAAATTTGAGCTACTTTTCACAGAAAACGGTAGTGTTTTCGAGAAACATTACTAAACATTATTTAAAGCATATATACTCGTAAATATAATAATGTGAAAAAATCACCGATAATGTAAATATTAACGACGTGAGAGACAAGTAAACAAATTTACATTTTTGTAATTTTTGAAAAAGCCAACCAATAGAGCAATATGGCTTTTATGTCACCTGATAGTGTAAATTTACCACTATCTCTACCAAAAGTTTAAAGAAAAAATTTGGAGCCGTTTTTGAGAAAATCTTGTTTTTGTAATTTTTAATGTTTTACATATTGCACGCAATGTTGCATGAAAAGTCCTAAAATTTTGAAAAACATTTTCATGACCTTTATGAAAGAACTCAATCTGCAGAACAAATTTTATTTGAAGAAAAAATCTTTAACTTCAATTTTGTAGCTGGAGAAAGACGCCGAAAAAATTCAAACTTTCACAATTTTCGAAAATTCTGAGTTGTTCGTGAAAATCGGACCTATGCCATGTTAATAAGTGTATTTTACTCTATTCATACAAGAAATTTAAAGAAAAAAGTTGGAGCCGTTTGTGAGTAAATTTTGAAAATCCCCGGGGGGCTTCATATAAAGTACCCCCAAATTTTGAAGAATCTTTTTCAAAATCTCAAAGCTTTGACTAGAATCAGATCGATTGGGGAATATCTATTTTGGAAGAAATCGTACGTATGGTTTAGGCGCTAGCAGTGTTCACAGACGGACAGACGGACAGACGGACAGACGGACAGACGGACAGACGGACAGACGGACTGACGGACAGACGGACGTTTTCCTTTCAATTGGGTTTTCGGTATCAAGGACGTAGAAAACAGGGTTTCTGGCTACACCACGCGTTAGGGGATTTTTTTCTTAATTCAGCAACTCGTTTTATATCCACTTATTCGTTTTCACGGCCCGGCAATTAATTTTTTCGGACGAAAATTAGCCATTTTTCGCGCAGCATTACATAACTTTCCCTATACTACGTATATCACTCCCTGTATACGTACGTATACGGGAAAGTAAAAAGCAATTAAAGAAATTCAATTTTTACTGAAAATGCAAATATTTAACTGTGATAATCTGCTTATTCTCTCACTGCGCCTACTGACAGAATTCCCAAACTCAGTATATCACCAGTTAGGAAACAGCTAAACGTCAGACGTCAGTAAGGTTCCAAAGAAGAGGCGACCCACCATTAAATATTTACTATTCGTGTGTTGTTATGAAAGTCACAATTCTTCTTCTTGGTGTGTATAGAAATATTCTACTGTGTATCAATCTATAAAACGACGTTACCGCTGTATTCCTGAACATTATTTTTGTAATGTTTTTGTAGGAACGTGTATGCAATATGTGTTAAAAATTGTACTTTATTATTAGCAATGCGTGTGAATAGTTAGATTTATTTCTATAATAATTACAATTATTATTATAATTGTTATTATCATTATTCATTTACGTAAGTATTCATTATTCATTTAGTAAGACAAATTGTTTTATTTATTTTCCGTATGAAATCCCTTCCAGTTCAGTACATATTCTCCACTTTTCAGTCAAACATGGTAAACTAAGTAGTGCTACAGAATGGCACAGACTTTCCCGTATTAATTTTCTTTTTCCTTGTGTCTGGGCTAGCTTTTCGGAATTGGCACATACTCGTGTCAGCTGCCATCTATCGATGCCTAATTGCATTTTTTCGACATTTTTTTTTGGTTCCCTAATGGTAGAACGGAAATATTAATTTTAGAATATTAACGAACAGTAACACTTTGTCTTAAATGGCAATTCAAGAAAATGGCGTTTAAGCACTACAAAAATGCAAAATCTGAAGCTCTTTTTCACAGAAATTTTTTGAGTTTTCAATTGATGCCATTTGAAGCACCTTAACTTACAAATAAAATAGTATTTAGTACATATTAAAGGTGTTAGAGATCTTTCAAAAATGTAATTTGTGTAAATTAGCAAAAACAAAAAAAAGAACTTTACGTCATGTCAAAGAGTGCAATTAGCGCTATCCGTTCGAAAATTTTGAAGAAAAAAATTTGAGCCATTTATTGAGAAAATGGTGTTTCAGCATTTCTGAAATTGGAAATTTTTTTAGCTATTTTTCACAGAAAACTGTTGAGTTTTCGAGAAACTTTACTTGACATTATTTAAACTACGTGTACTTATCAATAAAATAATGTGAACAAATTGCCGCTAATGTAAATAGTAACGACGTGAGACACAAGTCAAAAAAATATCATTTTTGTAATTTTGAAACACAAAAGTATAGAGATACATGACGTTTATGTCATCTGATAGAGTACATCGAAGAGAAAATCGTGTTTTTGTAATTTTTTAAAATTGCACTTATTGCACACAATATTGCGCGAAAAGGACTGAAATTTTCAAAAAAATGTACATGACTTTAATGAAAGAACTCTCTACGGAGAACAAATTTTATTGGAATAAAAAATTTCTATCTGCAATTTTGTAGTTGGAGAAACACGCCGAATAAAATTCTAAACTTTTTCAATTTTTGAAAATTCAGATTTAACCGTGAAATTAGGACATAAGTCACCTTTATAAGGGTACTTTACTCTATTCTTACAAAAAAAGTTTTTAAAAATTTGGATCAGTTTTTGAAAATTTCTAAAATGTCAGGGAGGCTTCATGTAAAGTACCCCCAAACTTTGAAGAAAGTTTTTCAAACTCGGGATGCCTTGAATGGAATGAAATCGATAGGGGAATATTCATTTAGGAAGAAATCGTGCAAATGTTTTAGGCGCTAGTGTTGTTCACAGACGGACGGACGTTTTGCTTTCAATTGGTTTTTTGGTATCAAGGACTTACAAAACAGAAATTCTAGCTACACGGACGTGTTCAGGGATTTTTCTCTTAATTTAGTAACTTTTTTATCCACTTTTTCGTTATCAGGACTCGGCAATTATTTTTTTCTGCCGAAAATTCCCCATTTTGTCGCGGAGCATTTCATAACTTTCCCTATACTATGCATACTACTCCGTATATACGTACGTATACAGGAAAGTAAAAATAACAATTCTTGTCCAGTCCTTCACTACACTTGACTATTAGACACGTACCAGTGATCACGACTTTTTTAAAGATTTCTGAATATAAATCAATCAATGGGTGCTAAATTTGTTTGTAGGGTGAGTGGTTGAATTTTCCAAAGCCAGTCTTTAATTGCAGTAATTGGTTTCCAGTACTTGTGCTTGGGCGATTTGTCTAGAAGAAAGAGCAGACCTTTAAACAGCTTCCCATGACACTTCATCTTTATGGCCTTCCTTAAATTGAGAAGAGTGTTAGAACAGAATTCTACAGATACTGTTTTCGTCTTTCCATGCACTCTATCAACAGGATTCCCTGTGAATCCCAAAAGACTGTAACCATGAATTTGTTAGCCAATGGTTGCGTCCGAAGTTTTTTGTGAGTTAGAAAACCTGTGTGCTTTCATTGCATTGATTTTATTTCGATTCAAGATCCCCAAAATGTATTCATGATTTATGTTTGCAATGCAATTGAGCAATACCTGAAAATAAGAATACTAATACTGAAGAAGATACTAGTACTATCAATGAATACTGCCAGCATCCGTGAATGGATTTCTTTGGGTCCGGTGTCTCCCTTCGTGAGAAATTTGACGACAGGTCGATGCTCCAATTTCGCCGTATCCATGACTATTTGGACAGCACTACTGTTGACAACTTATTTATCTGCGATTTGTGAACGAAGTTTCCTGAATCTTTGAATTAATAACGTTCATGGATGACTCAATTTGTAAAATTATGTACACTCCACTCACCGATCGGAAACTCGGCTAGGAAGAAAAACGTATCTAGTGCCCCTCTGTACGTCGTGTCTAAACGCCGTAACAATTGAACGCTATTTTTTATGACCGACTGGCGTCAACCGCCTCTATCTTTCCGTTTCACAGATAGTGAGGGAAAGTCCTTTCTATTTTTGAAGAACCAACTACACGATCAAAGAGATTTATTTATTGGAGGGAGGGTCCTCCTAAGAGATCTTGAGATATGTAATTATGACTCAGCAAAAGAGAATATTTATTGAAATAGTACTTTTTCTACGGCTGATACATTTTTGTGCATGATGTAGACACAATAGACATAAGATAATCACAAAAATTTATTCTTTAGATTTTCTACTTCCAATTTTAACTTCTGAAAATCAATTTACATCGACAAAAGACAGAACGAATTCACCCTTTAGTTTCTTCCTTTTGCTTAATATCCGCTCTAAAAAAGGGTAAGACTAATGAGTGAGAATTCCAATTAGCTTCCGTATGAGTCATCGATGGACACTGCATTAGCCACAGAAAGTTTTAGAAAGAATGTAACTAACTGGAAAAGTTTTCGTGAAGGATCTTGTATATATGTCTCCACGTATTGTATAAATAAGAGCATACTGAAACTATCGTGTAATATTGATTGCGCAATGCTAACACAGTACCTAAAAGTTAATTCAGTGACGACGTAAAAATTCTTTGACAATGCTTACGTTATGACACAAAACACTTTTCCAGCCAACGATGTTAGAAGCAGGAAATATCACGTTCCTGGCTCTACTTGAAAGCATATGATTGATTGTTAGTGGTAGTAGAACATGTCGTAGAAATGACAAGCATTTTCTGTTGGACAGCCACGTTCGCGGAAAGTGTCACAAATCTCGGTAAATGCGTTATTACTAAAATTCTCAATGCACTCAATGCTTCTTATTACTAAAATTCTCAACGAAAAAAATCTTAATTTTCAATTAACTCTAAGAACATTATTGATAGTGCTTTTTGTCCTTCCTTTCCTCATTCCTTTTTATTTCATTTTTCTACATAATTCACGATTTAAAATCTTACGGTTTCCGTGCTCGATGAACAACTAAGTAGTTTGGTGAAAGCCAACGCATGGAGGCTCAGTTTTTCATGATGTTTATAATCCGTTTTAATATTGTATTATATACATCGTAATAGAGAGTAATCTAAAATATGTACAAGCAGTTTGAATAATAATGGTAATGAACTGTTTATAAGTTGAGTTTTTCATTTTATTTTTACTTTCTCGCTACCGCTTACGCAGTAGAGATGTTATGTAATGCAGCATGAAAAAACGGAGAACTTTCGTCAGAAAATGTCTTATTACAGGGCCCCAATAATGAAAAAGTGGATAAATCTAGTTGCTAAATTTAGAAAGAAATCCTCTAACACGTGGTGCAGCCAGAATACACGTTTTGTCGGTTCTTGATAACCGAAAAATCGATTGATGGAATAACGTCTGTCCGTCCGTCAGTCCCTCGCACCTAAACTGTTCAGATGATTTTCCCCAAAATTGATATTTCCCAATCGATGTAGCTGCCGAGGCCCCTTGAATTTGAAACCGACATTTTAATTTTGGGAGGTACTTTACGTGAAGCCTCTGGGACATTTTTCAAATTTCAAAACAAATGGCTCCATCGTTTTTTATTAAATTTTGTTGTTGGATATTGTTGGATTTCATATTTCGTTCTTGTAAGAATTTGCGCCAGATCCAGTGAAATCCCTCACCAAGATACCAATGAAAGAACACTCAATAGAAGAACCAATGAAAGAACACTCAACTACAGTAGGCCAAAAAACACTCAATATAAAGAGAAAAAAACTCTTCTATATCTTTTCGAAGACTTTCAGACTTCAGACTTTTTGGTGCTCCGGAAACGATGGGCTCGTTACATCACTATTCACGTAGTGATTCGTCCTCGCCTTGCGACTTCTCCGGTTGGCTTCTCGGTTCCAAAAGAGCGAGAAATGCTACCTATAGATTTCATTTCTTCTTGCAACTTCAGCGAACTCTGTAGTTATATTTCTGCACTTGTTCTTTTGTTTTTCTAGCGCGCGTTTCAACTTGTCCCTGTTTACACAGGCGAGAGATGTGACACTTTTTACTATGTTTATGGGAAACGGCTGATCACAATACGGAGAGTTTACAGAAAATGGGACCTACACCACTTTTATCACCGTACTTTGCCCAATTCCAGAAAAAAATAAGAAAATGAAAATTTGAAACAGTTTTTGAAAAAAACCTTTTCTTCAGGATTTACCTGGTTTTGAAACCACATTATTCGCAAACAACAGTTTTTCTTTAAATTGTAGATGGTGTTATGTAAAGATCCATCTTTTTAGAACATTGTGCAATAAAAAAAAGTCTCAATTTTAATATTGTAGTTGTAGGAAGATGCCGACAAACTTGTCCACTTTTGCAATTTTCGATAGTGCAGTAAATTCAACGAAAATAAGTCACGTGCCATCTTTAGAAGCCTTGGTTCCAATTGAGAAAAAAATTAAAAAAATTAAAAGCCATTTCTGAATATATTTGGAAAATGTTGATGCTTCGTGTAAAGTACCCTCAAAAAATTAAAATATCCGTTTCAAATTAAAGGATCAGATCAATTTTGGTGAAATCGTGCTTACGGTTTATCCGCTAACTTTGTTCACAGACGGACAGACGGACAGAATATATTTGGAAAATGTTGATGCTTCGTGTAAAGTACCCTCAAAAAATCAAAATATCCGTTTCAAATTAAAGGATCAGATCAATTTTGGTGAAATCGTGCTTACGGTTTATCCGCTAACTTTGTTCACAGACGGACAGAACGGCCGGCCGGCCGGCCGGCCGGCCGGACGGACATTTTTCCGTTAACCAATTTTCGGAATCAAGAGCCCGTGGATTCTAACTACATAACGTGCTAGAAATATTCTTCACTTCCTCTTTATAAACAATCAATCAGTTTACCACTACAACATCTCTTTGTATATAAAGTACTTCAAATATTCTATGTCAAAAGCGGAAATAGTTTAACTGATAGAATATTTTACAATTACAGTATACGTAGCAAAGCTACTAATCAAATTAAAAATCCAAAATTCATAAATCTCTAATATCGAGAACCATTGTCTTCGTTGGGCCCTCACATTTATAATCAAATACCGATGACATTGAAAAACAGTAAATCCTTGAACATTTCCAACGCAAGATAAAATTTGGATTCTAAAACATGACGACAATGATATAAACAATTAACATAATATTGCAATAGAATTGTGTAAACTAACTGTTGACTGTGAGTGTGTAAAACAATTTTGTTGATGTGTAAATTCAGTCATTAAATTATAAACTCAGTGTTGCTAACCATCACACTGATTATCGATGGTTAGTAATTCCTAGAAAATGCAGTGTAATGATCTTGTAAAACAAGATGGAATAAAGTTATTATTTATTATTATTATTATTATTATTATTATTACTATTATGTACGATATACTAGAACAAGATTTATCCACTTTTTCTATATCAGGGCCCCAGATATGTGTTTATCTTCGTGTATCTGTCTTATGTGTTTATCTCGAAAAAATCGCCGTTACAATACTTTTTCTGTATTGTGTAAGCAGTACGCGAGAAAGTAACAAGTGTGCTACAGAGTGGCACATACTTTGTCGTGCTTGTTGATTTCGTTTCTCTTTAGTCCGGTCCTGTCTTTTCGGTTTGTTACAACCTCTTCTCAGCGGCCATCTATTGCGCCTAAAAGTATTTGTCACTTTTTTTTCAAATTCTCGGCCCCCTAAGTGGTAAAATTGAAATGATTCTTAAAGATTAGAAGAGAAAAGTAAAATATTCTCTCCAAAAAATTCTACTTCCTGCAGCATCACATACTTTTTGTACATTTCTTAAGTAGTATGCGAGAAAGTGAAATGGTGCTCCATGAGCATTTATTTCCTTAAAATTCATGAAAAGTTTTTTGTAAATACCACTACCCAAAGTTTAACCCAAATAATTTCCGTAGGTAAAATGTTATTAAGGCGGTCGGTTGACGTAGTTGTTTGCCAGACCACAGGAAGAGTGGCGTGTACTAGCACGGAGCGTGCTCTTGTGTTGCAGCCTGCTGGAGACGGACCCTTCGGAGCTGGACGCGACGTCGGGGGAGCTGGAGACGTCGGTGACGGGGCCCCTGGAGGAGCTGCGCGCGCCGCCCAGCGCCACCTCCTCCTCCAACGCCTCCGCCTCCGTCTCCGCCCTCGACAACACGCTCAAGGAGGTACTACGCGTTCATACTCTTTTTCTCATACTCTCGTTCATACTCTTTAAACGGCTATGAAGCGCTTTCTCATATTGTCAGACTGTATTTGGTCTATATTTTATAGACAGAAAATTGTTTTTTGGATAGCAGTTTTGCGTAAAAAATAAAATATGTTTGCAATATACTAAAAATATGTTATCGTTTCTCATGTTGCCTTTTTTATTTTTCCGTTGTAATTTGTTCGCACTTATTGCTTTTTGTAAGTTAAACAATCTGATAAAATTTGCAGAGGAAGTATCTTTTTTTATGAATCAAGGAGAAATGAAAATAAATTTCTCAATTCTTTAAATAATTCTTTTTTGGAATACCTTTAACAAGAGTGTTACTATTATGGCATAATTATTAATACCTCGTATTGAATTTGAGGAATATTTTCCTTTTGCTCCTGCGCGTGAGGAAACTGTGACGAGATTGTGTAGGCAACCCGTCGTACGTGCATGCGCAGCAGCCCTTCTCTTCACTTCCTTGCATTTCCGAGGGCAACCAATCGACGTCTTCAGATAAATTATGCAATGAACACACATCAATATTGTTGCTCTGACATTGAATTTTATCACTGGAACCTAAGGATGTAAGGGTTCTCTCTCCGAAGTCACTTTTTTGTCCTAAATGAAAGCAATTTACAATTTAATGAACTCTTTGTACTGCCTTATTGTCCATGTAAAATCTACAAAAGAAGCAGACTTCACAAACAGTGCAAGAAAGAAGTATTAGTGAATATATTTGTTATAAACTATAAAAATACTCTGCTTGAAGGCACATGGGAACTTTATTTGGATTACTCTTGCATATTCACTTACCGGATAAGTTCATGATCACATCAATTCTGCAGCGTACTAAGTGTAAGGTAAATTCTACCATAACGTCAGACCATAATAACTTCCGAGACGATTATTTTCCTAATTTAAAAATAAACTGAACACAAAATTTCCACCTACGTCTTTACAGGATTTCGTTTTACCACCGTACTTCCTTTCAAAAAGTAACAAGAAATGTTCATGAATTTCATTTTAAGAAATTGTATCTTTGAAACTTTATATTGTCAAGATCACTTTCGAAAAGATACATTGACTGAATACTGTGTTCTTCACGTCGTACTTTAGCGAGTTTACTCTATTATGTTTTGTGACAATGAACACGCCTACGTACATCTGTTCAAGTATTACTGATTACATAAATGTAAACCTGGATAACTTGAAAATGCAATGTATATTCTACAACTTAGAAACTTCATTCTGGTTATCTACAATGCTTGTTACAATATATATCTGGTAAGATAGATTGTTTTTTAGATTTTATTCTTAGTTGATCTCTTCATTTTCTTTTAATTCTTATGTATAGTATCCTTCCAATGTCCTGCGCGTGATGTGATGTTGGTGCAAATGAATGATAGAATTGATACTTGGAATTATTAGCCGATTGTGAACTGATGATTCAGGTAATAAATCCTTGACGCATTTGCTGTGTACACTACACCCATAAAGTGAAAGCGCATTGTCTTGCGGACGATTCAAATGTTTCACCACTTGCGCAGAGCGAGAGCAGAGACTTGACTCTGCATCCGGGTGAGTCTTTTTTTGTAGCCGACTACGGGAAGGAGCAAATGCGAGTTTCCGGTTGCCGGTATATCAGTCAAGGCTACAGTCTGAAACCGGATGATTTCGGAATCGATCTGTTATGTTACCTTTATAAAAAATTAGTAGATAAATTTCCAAGTAAGAATAACATTGAAATATTTTGTGGCTTAAGCCAGATAATCTGGCATTAGTCAACATGACGTTGGGAGGGTAGTGCAAGCACATTGATGTGACGAGTAATCAAAAATAAGTGATAAACGTGGATCAGACTGTGACTAGTGAGAGGCAATGTGTACGTTTCTGAGACCAGTAAAAGGCAATGTTTGTAGTTATATTGTCTCATTCGTAAATGTCTAATTTCAGTATACTGCCTAACGTAACCTCACTATGTACTACATTGGACGTTTTGCCACACATTTTTGATTTGGAAAAGAGGATCTGACCTTCACGAATTACACAAAACAAATTTGAGCATGTGCAACGCATAATCTTCAACGCATTGTTATGTCAAAATACTTCTCACAAGCATACAACACGCCTCACACACAGGTACTCAAATTATTTTAGCTAGCGCCCTGTCACTAGTTCGAGAATGAGCCGGATGGTGTCCATAATGACCCGTACATCCTCATTCATGTAGGTTTATCCACCGTGTGGGCAATGTTCAAATTAAGTGGTGACTCCTACCGTATGCCATATTTCGGGCTCAGACCGTAATATGCCCACGTGTTGCTTGTGTACAAACCCCCACAGTTCCTCGGACGGACTATTCAGGACTCAGGATGAATTGAATTGCCATAGCCGTCATTGTTGTGGATGACTTACGCGCGAATTTCAAATCTGACACTGGATTTGCCAGTGTTGTCAGCATCAGAAATAAAAGTTATAATGAAAATATAAAACATTCGCCATTGTCGCGGGTTGTGGGGAACAGGGAGAAGAATGAGAAACGCTGTGGAGTTTACAGAATTTATTACACTTACCCAGCTAACGAAGCCTTCGTACCGAGAGTGGGTGGCGGCGCGACAGGTGCCTTCGGCATCTCTGCTGATGAGGAAAAGAGAGGGGGCGAGCTACAAGACGATCGCGTTTCTGCTTCCTCGGACAGCCGACGTCGGCAAGTGACGAGCTTACCCGCGGCGGCGAGTCGCGAGGGCCAGAATGCCTTATTGCGATGATGCTCTGTATGTCGATAATGTTCTGATACACATTTTCTGTTTCAGTTGGTATATTTCTTCAACAATACATATATGCAATTTTTTAGATGAAAGGTCCACACAATTCATTTATTTTTTAATTAATTTAATAAAATGGCATTATGGACTTCAAAAATTTACAATTAGATACTAATTAAAAACAACACAAATATTCACGTCGTACGTTTCTTCCTGAAGTGTCAATTTGCATGAATTCTATGAACTTGCAAATACTTACCGGATTTGAACATAGAACAATTAATTTGTTTGTTTACATACATGCCGTACAATTCCGAACCATTTTATTTTACGTATATTCTGAATGATATATACACCCATCGTTATTCTAAACAACTAACATGCACGTATTACAATCGCAACGATGTCCACGATTTACACACGTTTCCACTACAATAGTGCCCTTCAAATTATTCCGTTACATCAGCGCTCAGTCAGTCTAGCACATTTAAATCGCATGATGCAGAAAACTCTCATATCCGCAGGAGAAAGAAAAAAATGAATTACTTTACACAAGGTTCTGCTCCGAACGAAAACTTTAGTCAGATGTTACGTTACACTCAAAGTTTGCGGCGAATATAATTTTATACCAGTCAATGCGTGTGTACTATTCACGTGTGCTGCAACGTGTGCGCTGGTGTGTGTCGTAGGCGGCGTCGGAGAGCACGTCTGCGGTGCCGAGCGGCTACATGCTGCCGGCGTCGTCCCCGCTGCTGCTGCGCGCCGCGCCGCCCACGCCCCCGGCGCCCTCGCAGCAGGCGCCGCCCCCGCCCCTCGACGGCCCAACCACCTCCCCGCGCCACTCGCTCGCCCGCCCCCCGCCGCCCGCCCACGCCAACGCCAACGCCGGCGCCTCCAGAAAGGTAAGACATCGTTATTCATCATTGGGCGAAACGTCACTGTATTCATTCGATATCGATGGTTGAGGAACACACTGTTTCAAGGACAATTGTTTGGCGAAATGAGTGTTATGTTTCATTTTGTTCTGTGTTCCCTTCTACATGTGGCCATCAATCAAAATTGTAAATATTCCACTCTACAAGCTTGCCACAAACCTATTCTATACTGACCCATTCCTTGCTTACCCACTGAATGCAGAAACTTAAAATGGCTCTCCCGAAAAAAAAATAGTAAAATGAACTTAGAACAGTCTGGCTGTCAGCCATCAATATGCTAATGTCCCCCGCCCTTAGTTCTATCTTCAAAAATGTTTGCTGTTCCGCGGACGTTTCGTGCAGTGAAATCCTTCAAGTACGTCTATCGCCAATTTGTCATTATTGTGGAGCCTCAAAGATCGTAGCCAGGTGGTGACGTACGAATATTACTAACGAGAATCACAGGCCTGTCAATCTGTTCGGAGCTTTGGTCACTTCCGACGTTTAGTACTCAAAGCAACTACACTTAAGTAAAGTGATTCTTGTCGATTCCCGATCGGTGCGGCTAAAGTCTTGAACAATTTACTCATCCAACAAGGGAATGATGTGTCATGTCAAAACGAAACACGCTGTGTTTGATGTCACGTACTTAATAAGGAAATGATAAGGAAATGATTAGCTGATAAAATAAACGCTGTTACACAGAAAAATAAATGAAATAAACAATTTACCATGATTTTTGCTCTTGAAACTTTCATTTATTCATCTCTAGTCTTCTGGCACAAGGAAAGGCACAGTCCGATTGCTGAGCCAAGAGATAAGCAGAAGATACTTTCTGAGAGCTGTACAACGCGCTCTCCAATACTGTATGTGTGTTTCCAACGAATCCTCATTTAGTGAATTGTTTAGAGAAACTTTCAGACTGCTTTATCCTTTAAAGTTTTGCACACATTAACCACATGTGTCTTCACCCAACGTTGATAAAATGATGAAGTATGTTTCGACGTATCATTCCTTTAAAAATTGTAAACCTTGTACTCATTCCTTGAAATAGCCGATTGGAATTTGCTAATTAAAAAAAATCGCGTAGATGTATAAGTGAAAAAACTTAAATTATGTCAAAATGAGGGATTTCACTGAGCTTGCAAACGTAAATGTTGTAAGTCGAATATTTTAATTGCTTTGGGAAAAAACAGATAAATGTTTAAATAAAGGAATTATGACGCCGTCTGTTGGCAAGGTAGAGGAAGTATAATTTATTCAATCAATTCTTCCCACACATTGAACCGCGTAAATTAAACTCGGAAAATCTAGTCAACAAGTTTTTAAACATCACACCAAGT
>JAHLJT010005651.1:0-27604 GCA_031308135.1 Acheta domesticus
TTTTCGACTTGTTTTGAAATGTTCTGAAGTCTTTAATACGCACCATTACCAGCAATTCTCAAACATTATTATATTAGTGAAGTATGTGCTTCAAATGACTTCAAATAAACTTTTTTGAAAACAAATATTTTCTGTGAAAACGAGCTTCAAATTTCGCACTTTCAGTAGCGCTTAAACGCCATTTTCTTAAAAACAACTACAAATTTTTTTTTCAAATTGCAATTTAGGACGAAATTTTGTGTTCCTTAATATTGTAAAATTAATATTTCTGTTCTACCATTAGGAAACTATAAAATTGGGGAAAAGGGAAATGTAAAAAGTACTTTGGGCGGTGATAGATGGCAGCTGGTTTTTCAATATTTATCAAAACTACATCTTCAAATAAAGTCCTGCTTCATTTTTGAAAATACGAGTAGTTTTTCTATAATTTTATGACAAAAAAAATAGCCCGCTTCAAAATTACTGCCCTTTAGACAGCCCGATGCATCGTGAATTAGAATTTGCCATTTTGTGTATTATTTCTTTGTTCGTTTTTACATTCGATTTTGTTATACGTATACACATTAATCTTTAAAGAAATTATTTCTTTTCAAAATATTGGAAATAAAATTGCTAGCTCTTTAAGAGAGTATCGACAATGCAAGGAACGCAACAATTGAATTCCTTCCCGCTGTCGCGAATTTCAGTGAATTACGTGTCATTGTTGTGTTTTGATAGAGCTGGGGGTATGGTGTCAGACTTCTCTTTCCAATAGAAGTTTACAAAACTTTTGTATGAGATTTTTACGGCAGTTGTGGTATTCACATAGTTTTGGACAACACTGCGATGGAAACAGTGCGTTGTTCGCACTGTGTAAGATAGACAGATGTGTTCACTCCCAGTGTAAAACTGAAGCTTATGTGTGGCTAGTTCTCACAGTTCTCGCATAGAAGTGCCTCTCTTTAGGTCTCATTTGGGCAAGGTCGTGATTAGTTGTGTAATATGTAACAGCCACAGCTTACGGTGTCATCTTAAGATGTACCGTGACCCAAACCGATCGCGCCCAACGTACGGACAAGCGAGAAACTGGCCTCAAACTGGCTTCATAAAATTTGCCCCAATGGCGGCTAGTTAACACACCTCTATATCTTACACCGTGGTTGATCGCTTCTTGTTGAATTGAACGTTTTCAAATAATAGCTACGATGTTAGTAGGGCAGAAATTGCAATATTTCTACGAAGCTGCTTCAATAATACAGGAAAGTATGCGCTGTTGTAGCACCTAGTTTTAAAAAGGTATCCCTTTATTTTATCTGTTCATTAATTTCTGTGTTTATCCAGGGTTTTAATATTGCTTTTTATCTACTATGGTTTGCTTCTTTAGAGACTAAGCCTTCTCAAAGACATTGTTTATTACACTATAGTATATGTATTTACAATGTGACAATATACACAACAAGAGATACATGAGACAACAATATATAGTAATAATAATAATAATAATAATAATAATAATAATAAAAGAATTCTAGATATCTCTCATTGTCTTCTTAATGAGTAGGTCTCATCTGCTTAATTACTATTGTATTTCAAAAACAGTTTTTTTCAGAATCAAGAAACTCCATGGCGCCATGGAAGGTGTTATTGGCTGTCTGTCTGCAGCTCACATTTGATCATGAGCACAAGGAACAAATGGAGACGTAGCGAGAACTACCTCTAAGGCAGTTTTCAATGGCTTCGATGACGGCCGGTGCTTGCTGTGTTCACTCACAAGCACGACGAAGACTCACTCCTTTTCCTGAAGTATTTATCGAATCACTACAACTTCAGTTTCGTGTTGGATTTCGGAGGACAAAGAGGCGATTGTCCTAGATTAATGATGATTGGGAAACAGGCCCAAGCTGTATTTACCATATTTCAAAAAATATCAGCGTACTTCCTCAAAATCTTCAAATGCTGATAGAACGCTGACGTTAACAAAAAAACATTGTCCATTATTGTTAGTGAGTTTTGTAATATTCATTATTCAAATGACGTATAATATATAATAATAATAATAATAATAATATATATATAAATAATAATAGTAATAATAATGACTTTACTTATGTGCGAGACTCGGGCCATCAGGCCCGCTCTTCCGCCTAACCACGTAATACATACATATATAGATAAAAGAATGTGAACAGTACATTTAGTAAATTAGTAAAAATACAACAGATAAGTCTTGCCCCTGGGCTCGCCAAGTGAAAGTAAAAACACAACGTCCCAGCAGTTTACCTTAAACGGCCGGGGGAAAACCAGGGAAAACAAAGAAAGTGAGCATGCTCTTCAAAAGTTGAGCAACGAAAAAAAAGATTTAAAATAATTTTTAAAGCATTTACTGACACAAGAGACATTAAAGAGATAATAATAATGAAAGTAGAAAAAAAAGATTAACTCATACGCGTCAAAAAGTTAGCAAAAAATCTCAAACTCATTAAAGAACTCATTAAAAATAATAAATGAGAATGCACACAACCACCCGGCCAGGACGACACCTTAGGACCGATTTTAATTACATCAACATGTACCAAGGGAAAAGACGCATTCAGCCAGAGCCATGACAAGATAAGCTGGGATAATTTTGAAATTACAAGTTGATAATACAACCAAAAAAAAACAACTCTCTAATCTTATATTAAACTTAATTTAAACTAATTATACTGTTGTTTATTAAATTAAGAGTTAACCTAAGAAGTATAAGAAAACACAAAATAAAAAAGTTAAAAATGTGATATAAAATGTTACATTTAGCGTACAATTTTGAGTAATAATAATAATAATAATAATAATAATAATAATAATAATAAAAATTGAAATAATAATAATAATACATTGAGTACACACTTTCACATCGTACATTATCAGCTCAGGAGAAGAGTATTTAAATGTTTTTTGAATGATCGCAATGTTTTACATTTCCTAACATTTTCTGGAAGGTTATTCCACTCTCGGGTCGTTGCAACTAAGTAAGATTTATTATAAAAATTGGTGTTGCTTTTAGGAATATTGCATAGCAAGGATTTCTGGAATCCCTTTCTTTTGAGATAAGACATTTTATAAGAGGTAAGCAGGTACATCCGTATTTAATATTTTGTAGAAAAGGCACAAACTATGAAACAGGCGTCGACCTTTCAAGCTTAATAAGCGATTTGCTTTATAGTACCCCGATATGTGATCATACTTTCTGACATTGTATTGAAACCTAATACATGCATTTGAACTCTTTGAAGAGCATCAGCAGTTGATTTATGCTACCGTACACGATATCACCGTAATCAAGCAGGGGGAGCAGGAGTGATTTTACTAGAAGTTCTTTGGTTTTGAGTGGAAGGCATTTGTAAGCACATTTGAGTGAGTATATTGAGGCATACACTTTGCGGCAAGTGTCCCGAGCATGAGGGACCCAATTTAGAAATTTATAGATAGTCAGACCAAGATTTTTAACTTGAGAGCAGAAAGGAACAGTAGTGTTGTCCAAAATGATATCAGGAATTTTTAGATTTTGAAGTGTTTTATGGGACCGGCAGGATCCAATTATAATTGATTGAGATTTTAATGGGTTTAGCTTAAGCCGTTTCTCACTGACCATTCAAGTAAAGAGGCCAAATCGTGATTTGTTTTACTAACTAAATGATCTGTAAGTCGTCTGCATACATATGATAACTGCACGTTGATAGCACAGAGGGGATATCATTAACATAGATGAAGAAGAAAAGTGGACCTAGTACGAAACCCTGTGGTACTCCGCCTAAAACTGACTTAGGGGACGAAAAAGTATTCTCAACAACTACAGCCTGTTGTCTATTACTAAAATAACTTGAAATCCACGATAAGATAGAATCAGAAAAACCGAGGCATTTATATTTTGCCAGAAGCACGTCATTGTCTATTGAATCGAAGGCCTTGCTAAAATCTAAAAGCGTTAATATTGTTATATTGCCTTCATCCAGAGATTGACGAATTTCTTCGGTGACTCGTAACAAGGGCGTTTGCGTACTTCTACCTTTCCTAAAACCAGATTGCAAACTATTGAGAACATCATTTATGGCGAGATACTTGTCTATTTGTTGACGTACAATTTTTTCTAGGACTTTGGATAATGTTGGTAATGTACTGATAGGTCGGTAATCACAAGGATTTAACGAATTTAAACATTTGAGGAGGGGACGTATGTAAGCTAGTTTCCACAATTGGGGAAAGTATCTGGTTGTTAAAGAAAAGTTTATTATGTGTGTAAGTGCTGGAAGAACGTCTTTTAAAACCAATTTTAATTGCTTGGCCGTTATATCGTCAGAGCCTTTTGAATTTGATTTGAGTGCCTTCACTATTTTTTCGACTTCTTGGCAATCAACATTGTTGAAATAGAAGCTATCATCCCGGGGTGGCGCTTGTGATTCCAGAAAGTGTAGTGACTTTTCTTTAATAATAGGGTCTATTGGATGTGTAACGGAAGCAAAATAATCATTTAGGTCATCTAATGGAATTTCTAATGAACTGTCGTTTGACTTACGTTTGCAAATTCCTAAGTTTTTCAGCGTGTTCCATACTCCCTTCGCACTGGAACTTCTTTGGAAAAGATTATAGTAATAACGAATCTTAGCGTTTCTGACTTGTTGTTTTACATAATTTCTAAGTTTTTTGTACTCTTTTTCATTTCCATTGGTTTTTGTAGCTCTAAAACGACTGTATGCAGAATTTCTATCTTTCATAAGAACTTTTAATTCGTTTGTAAGCCATGGAGCAGCAGGCCGCGTGACACGAGAAGTTTTCCATGGAGCGTGCTTGTTAAAAATGTTCGTTATGATACCATTAAACATATTTTATTTGTTTGTAGGTTGTTGTTTGTTGGCTTCAACAACACCTAAATAGCATTCACCCCCGTATTCAATTTACAGTTAAAAGAGAGCAAAATGGACAACTACCTTTTCTTGATGTACTTGTGAACAAGAGGGAAGACGGATCCGTGGGCCATAAAGTTTTCCGGAAGGTCACCCACACGGACCGATATCTGAATAAAATGTCGAACCACCACCCAAGCCAGAAGAGGGCAATGATGAAGACACTTGTCCACCGCGCCACACGCATTTGCGAAGAAAGCAACGTGCACCAAGAACTCTGTCATCTGGAAAATGTACTTCGAGCCAACGGTTACTCATCCCAAGAAGTAAAGAGAGCACTACACCCTAACAAGAGCGCACGCAGCCGTTCTGAGGAAGAGGAAACCAACACCATTTCACTGCCATATCTCAAAAACGTCACTGACCGCATCAGCAAGATCCTGAAGCAATACAAAATCAAGACAATGTTCACGCCTACCACACAGCTCCGCAACATGTTTCGTTCAGCAAAGGACCGGAGATACCTATTAAGTTCAGCAGGTGTTACAGAATTCCCTGTTTCTGTGGTTCCGTCTACATAGGCACAACGCAACGCTCCGTCAACACTCGCCTTACAGAACATAAACGAAACTGCCGCTTCGGCTACACCGAAAGATCCGCGGTCGCTGAACATGCTCTTTCGGGAAAAGAACATGACATCTTATTCGACAACACCGAGATTTTATCCACAACAAACCACTACCACGCCCGCTTACAACGGGAAGCCATAGGAATTTTCAAACATCCGAACAATTTCAACAGGAAAGAAGAAGGAGTCAAAATCAGTTCCGTTTGGCATCCCGTACTCCGTTACACCAAGACAATACCTTACAGTAACAAAATTCCCAGCGCCACTCCCATCTCAGTCGATGCCCAATCGCAAGCCAGCCCGCGAAGCGACAGCCAATCAGAAGCCAGCGCGCGAAACCACCCCCTCCGCTACCACCACCCGCGGCCTATTAATACCGCGGACGAGACCAGCACGACGTCAGTCGCCAGTAAGCCGCTGTCCCGGACACTTCGCCCGAGACCTCGCCACTGAAGATGCCGACCGCAGTCGTGGGCGAAACGTTTGGCAGTTCCAAGCCAATTGGACCACGGCCCATCAGCCCGGAAGACATCAAGAATATATTTACTTTGTGTTACATTGTACTCATTAGACTTCATTTTTACTTTTTTTTTCAATGAGGTGCATTCACTCTGGAATCATATACTATCCAAGGTGAAGAGCCTCTAGTCGATAGATGAGTAAATGGAGTCTAATGAATATTGTTGGTAATCCTCGTGCCAAGGTGCACGCTCACTGTCGACTTGAAATGCTGTAAGATCAAGATTTTTGTAATCACGATAATGGATTGTTTTATTTTTGTATTTAGTGCACTTAGCCGAGTATACAACAAAGAGTAGGTCATGGTTTGAAATACCCGGAACAGGAAACTGACCATAGAGTAATACTTTAGAAATATCAGAGACAATCAATTGATCAATCCACGATTCCGTTTTAGATGAGTTATAAGTAGGATTCAATTTCAATATTTGCAGATTATATGAATTGAAGGTATGAATAAAATTAGTGGCAGATTTTGTGATAGGATTTGTTAAGTCACAATTAAAATCCCCTATTATAATAATATCTTGATACTTATCTGTGAGAACTGAAAGTGATTCCTCTAATTCTAACAACATTCCCGTATTAGGAGGCCAATATACAACCCCGACAAGTAAATGTTTTGTGCCAATCATCATATCAACAAACATATTCCAAGCTCGGTGAGTTTGTAGTAGATGTTTTGATTATTTTGCAAATTATATCATCACGAACACACATAGCAACCCCCCCACCGGATTTCTCCTTAAAATTAAATTTTATTATATTCCTGTCATTTCGTAGGAGTTTATATGTAGGCATCGAAATAATATCAGATGATGCGTTAGATTTCAACCACGTTTCACTAATTAATAATACATGTGTGCTAGCTTCAGAAAGAACATGAACAATTTCTGAGTGATATCTCTTTAAAGATTGGGCGTTAATGTGAAAGACAGACAAGCCACGAGGAAATTGCGAAATGGACGCGTTGAGACCTGAGAGTGTAGCAGGGTTACGAAGGGTAGGTATAGAGATTAACGCCGGTCTGGGGCCAATGCCACAGGCAAGAATGTTAAGGGGAGCGGTTTCCGTCAAGACTTCGTCATCTACAGGTTGCCAAAGTTCTGACATTGTATTTGAAAGCGTGTACTTCACAGGAGAAAGAAATTAAAAATAATATATTAAAAGTAAAGATTAAATAATAATAATAAATTAAACGTAAGAGACAATTTTAAAAACAAATTTTAAGGTTGTGCGCCATTTACAGGTAGCGAGTCAACTTCACACATTCTGAAAATGCGTCTTTCCCTTGTACGGTATTTACATATATCGCACCATCAAAAGACCATACATTTTTCAGTTAAAACTTTGCAATACATTTTCTTAGTATTTCTAACCTACGTGCTGTTAAATCTTTTCTGATTACTTTTCCTCTAACTACAAGTTTTCTTTTATTTTGAAAAATTTCAGCACTTTTTTTATAGGAAACGAATTTTACTATAATAGGGCGACACTTGTCATCAGCCCAAGGACCTACTTTATGGCTCCTATCAATGTCTTCCACAGTAAAATTAACACCAATATCCCAAGCCACCTCTGTAACTTTAGTGTCAGTGTTTTCATTATTGGACTCACTGATGCCGCAGAAGCGGAGACTTCTTACACAGAGTAGGGACAGTATTGTGTTGCTGTGACTAAATCTACTATTTGGACAGAAATCCTCGTGTTGTAGGCCTCTCAAGCTGACAAAGTAGATAATTCTTCTTCTTTTATGAAATAAATAACTTCGGCTAACCCATTAAACAATCAGAACGATCATTATCTCCTCCCCTATACTACACGTGCGTTTCTACAGGGAAAGTTATGTAATGCAGAGCGAGAAAACGGCGGATTTGGGGCAGAAAAACTCTTATTACAAAGTCCTGGTAACGAAAAAGTGGATAAATTCAGTTGCTAAATTAAGAAAATAAATCACTTAACACGTGGTAAAGCCAGAATCACTGTTTTGTGGGTCCTTGATACCGAAAAACGAAATGAAAGCAAATCATCTGTCCGTCTGCCTGAACAAACGCTAGCGACCAAATCGCTCATCCGATTTCTCCAAAATTGATACTCCCTGATCGATCAGACTGATCTATCTCGTGCCCCTTCAATTTGAAACCGATTTTTTTAGTTTGGGTGTACTGTACATAAATCCCCGCGGACATTTTCAAAATTTTCTCAAAAACGGCTTCAATTTCTTTCTTGACGTATATTATAAGAATCGAGTATTTTACACTTATGAAGGTGATGTAGGTCCGATTCTCACGGTTAACTCTGAATTTTCGAAAATTGCGGAAGTTTGAATTTTATTCGGCGTCTTCCTCCAACTACAAAAAATACGAGACGAGATTTTTCCTTTAAGTACAATTTGTTCATCATAGTGATTTCTTTCTTTAAGGGAAAGTACATTGTTTTGAAAATATTATTACTTTTCGCGCAATATTGGGTGCAATATGTGCTATATTAAAAACATAACAAAAACAAGATTTTATCAAAAACGGCTAAAATGTTTTCTTTAAACTTTTGGTACGGATAGTACTAAATGTAATCTGTTAGATGACATAAACACTAAATTGCTCTATTCTTTTGTTTTTTCAAAATTACAAAAATGTAATTTTTTTACTTGTCTCTCACGTCGTTTATATTTCCGGTAGCGGTGAATTGTTGACATTATTATATTAATGAGTGCATGTGCTTTTAATAATTTTCAAGTAAACTTCCTCGCGAACTCATCCGTTTTCTGTGAAAACTAGCTAAACGTTCCGCATTTTCAGAAACGCTGAAACGCCATTTTCTCATAAGAGGCTTCACATTTTTTCTTCAAACTTTTGTAACGAATAGTGCTAATAGCACTATTTAATATGACCTAAAGATTATTTTGAGGTATTTTTTTGTTGTTTTTTTCAAAAATTACACAAATGTAATATTTTTCAATGTCTGTCAATCTTTAATATGCACATTACCAGCAATTTGTAAGCATTATTTTTGTGAGTGTAAGTGCTTCAAATTATTTCTATTAAGGTTTTTTCAAAACTCAATACTTTTCTGTGAAAAAGAGCTTCAAATTTTGCATTTTTAGTGGCGCATAAGCGACATTTTCTTAAAAACGGCTACAAATTTTAAAAATAAAATTGGCATTTAGGACAAGGTTTTGTGTTCTTTAATATTCTAATATTAATATTTCCTTTCTGCCATTTGGAAACTGAAAATAAAATTTGTTTTAAGAATTGGTCGGCGCGAACGGGATTCGAACCCGGGCCTTCTATATTACGGGTTCGAATCCCGGTCGAGCCGAGCAATTCTTTGAATAAATTTAATTATTAAAATGCATTGCTACTTGGTAACATGGTCACAATTTGCATTCTATACGACTGGGGAACATATTCTCCGAGAGTAATAGCTTTCAATAAGGTGACGGGAAATGTGACAATTATAAACTGAAAAATTGAGAAAATATCAAAAGAATTTCCTTTAGGCGGCGATAGATGGCTTCTGGTTTTCTCAATGAAATGTATTGATCAAAACTACATGTTCAAATAACGTAATACTTAATTTTTTGAAAATAGCAATAGTCTTTCTATAATTTTGTGACAACCCGCTGGAAATTTACTGCTGTTCAGGCAGCCGGATGCGTCGTAAATTAGAATTTGCAATTTTGTATATTATTTCTTAGTTTTGCACTCGACCTTTTGTTATACATGGACACATTAATCTTTCAGAAATTATTTATTTTGAAATATTTGAAAAAAACTCGTGGTGCTACAGAATGGCACAGACTTTCCCGTATTAGTTTTCTATTTTTTGGGGTCTTCGCTAGCTATTCGGAATTGCCACATACTCTTTCTTGCCAGCTACCATCTATCACCGCAAAAGTACATTTTTTTTTGTCATTTTCTTAATTGTTCGGTTTGTCTATTGGTAGAACGGAAATATTCATTTTAGAATATTAAAGAACACAAAAACCTAGTCCTAAATGGCAATTTTCTTTAAAAATCATGTGCCCGTTTTAAAGAAAATTGCGTTTTAGCGCTACTAAAAATGCGAAATTTGAAGCTTATTTTCACAAAAAAATTGAGTTTTCAAAATACTTTATTTGAAGTTATTTGAAGCACCTTACACTCACAAATAGAATAATATTTACAAATTGCGAATAATGTGCATATTAAAATGTGAGAGATCTTTCAAAAAAATTTATATTTATACATATTTTGAAAAAACAAAAAAATAACTCGAAACAAACTTTACGCTATACTAAAGAGTGTAATTATCACAATCTGTTACAAAATTTAAAGAAAAAAATTGCAGCCATATATGAGAAAATGGCGTTTGAGCATTTCCAAAAATGCCGAAATTTGAGCTACTTTTCACAGAAAACTGTAGTGTTTTCGAGAATCTTTACTTGACATTCTTTAAAGCATATATACTCGTAAATATAACAATGTGAAAAAATAGCCGATAATGCAAATATTAACGACGTGAGAGACACGTAAAAAAAATACATTTTTGTAATATTTGAAAAGACCAACCGATAGACCAGTATGGCTTTTATGTCATCTGATAGAGTAAAATTACCACTATCAGTACCAAAAGTTTAAAGATAAATATGGGGCCGCTTTTGAGAAAATCTTGTTTTTGTAATTTTTTAAAATAGCACATATTGCAACGCAATATTGCACGAAAACTTGTAAAATTTTGAGAAACATTTACACGACCTTTATGGAAGGAACTCAATATACAGAATATGCAGATACGATTTATCGCCAAATATCGCAAAGAATCAGAGATGTCGCCAAAAGAATCAGTTGTTATTCCTGTCCCCTAGCCAGAGAAAGAGCACACCAACCCAGAAAACTTCGGACCCGTATCTTTAACATGTACCCTATGTAAATTGATGGAAAAAGCAATATGCAAAAGATTAATTTGGTACCTTGAAAAGAAAGACTTACTATCACCTTATCAAAGTGAAAAGAAAGAGTTACTATCTTATTCAGGCAAAACCGCTCAACTATTGAATACTTAGTCAATATTCACAGTGATATATGTGATGCATTCGCCTTAAAACAACATGTAGCTGCTGTAAATCTGGTCATCGAGAAGGCCTATGACTTGTTACTGTGTAAGTATAATTGGGAAATGATCGTTACCATATGTGACATCCACAGTTGTCAAAGTTCCAGTGATGAGCAATTGATGCTGAGCATATGGTCAAATAAATAGCACTGAGAGTTCTAGATGTATTATTAAGGTCAGTAGGAAGATTGTTATTAAGTAGTACTAAATTTGTATCTTCTATAAATTTCCATATTATTTTCGTTTTTGTCTGTCAGTTTGTTTGTATGATTCTTCTAACATTTTGAAAAGTGTTTTAATATCTGGTGTAAATTCTAAAACGGTATGTATAATATCTGGATTATTTTTTTTCAAATAAGCCTTTTAACTGATGTAAATTTAAGGGGAATTTATTTTTCGGATTAGATGTTATTCATTTAAGAGGCCCTCCAGTTTTTTTATGTAGATCCTCCGATTCTTCAACAATTTTTTGTTCTAATCTGGACCTTTTTCTACCTTTTTCTTTAATTTGGGCAATCTATAAGTGATTGGTGTCCGTATCAGTGGTTGTATTTTTTTCTGTTTCATTAGATGAGTCTTGTATCGATGTGGACGGAGTAGAAAGAGGGCGTTTTAGGGTTTATGTACTTTTTTTTTAACAGCTTTATTTTCTGTCTGTTTCAATCCATTGATTTTACAGGGCTTTTAATTATTTAACACTAGAACAGGGTTAGGGCATAGGCAGGCGGGAGTTAATTTATTTGAAGCTCCCTCTCACTTTGTTACGATTTTAGTGTTTGAAATTTTTTTTTAAACTTCATTTTGAATTTGTAGTATTCTATCATTGAATGTAAGTCTGTAAGTTTATCATTTTTTATTCAATTAGCTTTCTTATTTGAATGTTTATGGAGGGCGTAGTTTGTCCTTGGGGAACCTTGAAATAATTTTCATGTCTTCTGCTGATCGTCCTAGATTGAAGTTTTTAACGCATTCTGCTTCTGGTAATGCTTCAAAAAAGTTTGCTGATAGTTTACTAATGTAAGTAGTTTATATTTTCTATGTTCAACTCGTTTCTAATTTGTCTATTGACACGTACCATGGTGCTTTAATTATGCGTCTTAAAAATTTGTTTTGAACTATCTGAATTTTCTCCAAATTACTTTTTGCGGCTCCACCCCAGAGTGGGCAGGCGTAAGTAAGCGATGGTCTGACAATGGATTTTGAATATAGTTATCCCATTTTCTATGCTTAATCTTGAGTGGTTATTTATAAGTGGATACAGTTTTGCAATTTTCACGTATGTTTTATTGGCTATTTCTTTAATGTGATACTTCCACGTTAGTTTTTGGTCAAGAAGTACTCCCTAAATATCTTACTGGTTGATCCTTTTTAATCCATTTTAAATTTACATTTTTAATGATTAGTGGGTTTGGCATTTTGGTCGTCGTAGCGTAAATATCTTGGGTTGTGATTTAGTGGGGTTTATTTTTATTTGCCATTTTGAGCACCAATTATAAATGTATCTAAACGATTATTGTAGATTGTATTCTGATTATAAGAGGGTACAAATTCAGTAATTTGAAACTAATCCACTCATCAAGCGAATGCTCATAAAGATAGCTCTCCCACCCCGGGTATCGATACCATTCCCTATACTTGATACAGATATTACTTTCTGTACAAATACACTTGGAATACACTACCCTTCAAAATCACACAAAAAAAACAATCAACACTGTATACATAAACACTTTCATGAATCACTACACTGGAAGAGAAACAAGAACACATGTGGCACATAAACCCTTTGAATGTTTAAATACTACTAATTGTTACAATATACAAAGAGGTCTTGACTTGAACTCTAGTATTTTAGCCAAGTTTCTATTTAGTCAATTTGAGAAAAAAATGAATGTTTAATAAGAAAGAAAATCTAAAGTTCTATCATAATATACACAAAATTTAATTGTTTCTCTCACTTATTTGTAACACTCAAAAATAAATTCAACTTCAATTGATGTATACACTGAATTATACATATACAATAAGGAAATGAATTCTAAATAACACCTGTGTTCAATTTACGACTTTTTAAGAATAAGTTAATGATACAAAAGTTATCTTTAGTTACCATCAAATGCTAAGAAAATGCATGTCTTCACGAGAAACTAGTCGTTCATGAAATCATACAATATTAGTTCAAGTTTCGTCGTCGTCAGAATTTCGAATGAAAGTAATGGAGTCGATAGGACTTACAGCAGCTTTCGGAGTGTATTGTTAATGTTCCGTTGCGGCAGCCGCTTGGAATTCCTTCAAGGTTGTATGCAGCTCCTACCAATTACTTCCCTCGCCGCGCGGACCGGTCCCACGAAGGCGTTCATATGAATCCCTCCCCTCCGGGTTGGCGGAGGCGTAGTTAGGTTCTGTAGATTAATTTCACAGAACTATTAAAATGTTCGTCAATGTGAGACGAAGCCCAAAAAGTTTGCGTAGTATTCTTACGTACAAGAGTACAAAGCATAAGAAAACCAAAGGAGAATAAGAAAGAAAAAAAAGCTGAAAAGAAAGAAAATAATCAATTAGAAAAATTACTTTTCTTCTAAGTAGGACTACGTGCTCCGTATCGTACGCATAAGTCATATATTAGTGGATACGCACGGTCATGCTTGAATTACATTAACGTTACTATTTACAATAATCTTCAATTTAGTTGTACACTCTTCTAAAATGCGTAATCAGGAGAAATGCCTTTATTATAGCTTCTTCTAATTCTTTAATGGTCGAATACCGTCTGCGCAGTCTTCTCCAGCCTTCCGTATCCGAAGTGTTCCTTCCCACGGCGTAGATCAAAATGGCTGAGGTCGGCTCTTCATCATAGAAAATTATTTCCGAAGTCTTCTTAATTTGTGATCGGTTGTTTGATTTTGCCGTTGAGTGCTTTCACAAACTTCTTATCAACAGTGGCGTCACCTTTGAGGTTCTGCGAATATTAGATTTCGTGGTCCGAAAGGTCGCGCTCTCTCGTGGTGAATTGTTTACTTTTTGAAATTTATGTAAACGCCAAGTTAGCGGTTACAGTACTGTCTCTTTGCAAAATATAATATTTTCAGTATGACTGGCATTCAGTTCTGGAAAAATCATTTGTCGACAGAAATAAATTTGCATGAGGGCCATCAGCTGAATCTAGTTTTCCAGGGCAGTTTTTAGCTACATGGCCATGTTCTTTGCATATGAAACAAGTGATTATTTCAGTAGACAGTTATACCCAAAACACCGTATTATCCTTTCCAATTTTCAATATCTCTGGTATCAGTTGTGCATCATCAGGATGCACATAAATTTGTCTCCTGAAACTGAGTATGTGTGCAAACCCAGGTTCAGACATACCAGCTCTTAGGGTAAGGGTCATTGTAGATCCTAGTCGAACATTAGTTTTTGAGTTCGTTTTCAATAACGATGTGGAATGATAGGACATACATTAGAAATTAGTTAGTCTCGTGAATTGAGACATCAATGGGCGAATAGATAATGATGTATTGTTAATGTTATAGTACATTATTGTCTGTAAGTTGTTTGACAATTTCCTTAGTTGCCAGGAAAAAGCAAATACGATTTTTTGATATTTTGGAAGCAAATCGAATGTTTTCTAGGATCAGTAATTTTAGCAATTTCATTAGTATAATCTTTAATGGAGGGACACCGTCAAGTACCATAGCTTGCTCTTTGGCTGGAAACATAACTTTCTGTGCAATACTGTAGTTACATTTATGGTCGGCAGGTTATTGTCAGGAGTTACATTATGTTCGGTAATCATATCACGGTTTTCTTGATTTGTTTTAGTGGTCAGTGGCGAGATGACTTCTTGATCAGAAGACATTTTCAATGGATGTTTTGCAGTATGATGAACCTTTACTTCTCAGTTGACAAAAGATTTCAGAAAATAATTTTCCCTACTCAAATATATTGCATTTCCAAATTATGTGCTCAATAAATTCACGTCCTTCGCCACATTCACAAATTTGATTTGACAATTTCATGCCAATGAGGCGTATGGGCGCTTTTAACGCTAATAATAGTGACAACGCTTTGCGTGGAATATCAAACAGGTAAAACCAAGGCTTCTTATAATTATGAAATGTTCTAGCCGGAAAGGGGGTTTTCCGCCTTAGTTTGCAATTCGATTATCCCAGTTTGCTCCCAATTTATTATTTTGATATATAAATCATTTTATTTTGAATAAAAATATTATTTAACTTATAATAAATATTTCCAACACATTTTCTATTATTTTTTAATAAATTTGACAATATTACATATTTTATAAACATATTAAAACTTTATATTATCTAAGACACGGAAATCGTAAAAAAGCATGGTTACAAAATCGGCCCACCAGATCGTATATCAAATCCTAGACATTTGGCGATTGGAGCACTCAAAAGCATATAAAATTGTCTACATTTCATACGCAGCACTATCTGAAACTCCTTCTGGAAGTTTATGAATTAGGTAAAATTTTATTTAAACATTTTTTGTTAACATTTTTAAAGAAAAAATATTTTGGCTGATTTTAAGGACAGGGTTCGGCTCACTAAAACAACGGCGCACGGTTCACTTGCGCATGGTTCACTCGCGCGGACCACGAGAACGAATCACTCAGGGAGCACTGCTTGCATTGTGCATTGTGCGGTGTGGTGCGAATGTGTAATGGAGAATTACAATGGTTAAATGCATAAAATGCGTTGCAGGCATAATGTTAAATGCATAAAATGCGTTGGTAATTATGCGTTGGACAGACTCAAGGATGTTTTATGTTAACGCGAGGGCCGAAGGCCCGAGCCTCGTCCTCAACTTGGACACGGGTAGCGAAGCGTCACGATTCCACACGAAAGTGCGTTGGCCACGTGGCCGTGTGCACACTGTGGCGGCGCCGCGAATGACTCGTTCGGAACCGAATCGTGCGCGTCAATAGGAGCCGAACCCTGTTCTTAAAATCTACCAATATTTTAATTCATTTATTACGCTATTTATGAGCTGAAAAGCATCTACAAGTCCATTTTTAACCAATTATTACGGCAAAGTTCATATCAGAAGCAAAGAAATTAAATAAATGCCATAAAATGATTATTTTCTTAATTTAAACGAGAAATAATATTTTTTCGCTGTTAATGTTTTTCGCTTATAATGTGGATTTTTTAACCTCATATTTTGAAAATAATAATATTTTCTACATCCAAACATGTGGGAAATATCTGAGTCTAAGTGCAAACTAAGGCCGGAAACTCCTCTTATACGGCTAGAGCATTTAGTATATTGGACAGCTTGTGCCAAATTTCTTTACTTTTACAGGATTTGGCGGTATGCACAAATTGAAAAAAATTGATACATTGGATTGGGCGAGGTACATAAGGTTTATTGTACTTCGAGCAAGTAATATATAGATTTCAGTTAGAGCGACTGACCAACGAAAGTGATCAGTATAGTTTGGCTCGGGATCAGTCCTCACCACTGCTCATATTACCATATTTCCTTTCGGTTTAACCTTTTTACTTCTAATTCTGAATTCTAATTCTTGAATTTCTTCACTTGAAAATTCAGAAGGAATTCTCTTTATATTTCCTTTTCTGCATTTTCTAAAATAGAACAAGGGCTTTTAATCTCTGTGCCTGCAAGTCTTTGCCTTTAATGAAAATATTGGCGTCGTTGCGTTTTTTAAATACGTGTAGATTAAACATCCCTTTATTTCTGACATCGATGTTCTTGTGTTTCTTCAAGAGAAATTTTCCAACATTCACAGCTTTACCACCTTAGCGGCTGTATTTATGTTACTCGTCACGGCCACTTTCCCATTCGTACACTGTGGTTCTACTGCACCGGTGTTGCGTCACACGGCTACGCTCAGCAACAATGAAGCCCAGATGAAGCGAAGTTTCAATGTGAATTGAATGAAAATGAAGAACAATTTGGTTCTCCAGCGCCATGTAGTTTTGTTCCGAGTTTTGCTCTTATGTACATACCAACATCGAACAAACCAATGCAAATAAACCAACATACAAAAGATCGGCTTGATCCGCCCGTGCTACTACATGATCTGCAAAACTCATGATCTCCAAAACTGTTTTCAACCAGGAAAAATTTTTTGCCGCACCAAAACTCGAACTCAGGCCCTCCAAGTTCACACGCCGTGAAACATACCTACTCGGGTTTGTAGTTTTGAAAGGTTTCTTTTAGAAATGTTTGCAATTTTCGAAAAAACAGGGAGTTCGGCGCAAATGAGACTAACGCTATATTTTTACAGTGCGCTGTTACACACGAGAAGAAAATGTATAGAAAAAATTTGGATGGGTTTGTGAGAAAATAATTCTTTTAGAAATTGCATATATTTCTGTCACAAATTACGCACAATGTACTCATTTTGAAACAAATATACAAGATCTTTGTTAAAGGGCTGATACTTTTGAAAATTGTAATCGTAGGAATACGCCCCAAAAATGCCACTTTTGCAAGTTTCGAAAGGTCAGAGATTTTAACGGATATGAGACGTGCGTCATTTTCTTAAGTCATCATTGCGCTTTCTGATGACAAAGTGTAATAAAAACATAGTCATTTTTGAGAAAAGTTTGAGTTTTTTAGGCTTCTTGTAAAGTTTTTTCAAAAATCAAAATATCCGTTTCAAATTTCAAAGCCTAGAGTTCAGATCAATAGAGGAGAAACAATTTTGGAAAAAATCTGCTGAACGTTTTAGGTGCTAGCGTTGACCACAGACGAAGAGACAGACTGGCTTTTTTCCCGTTAATATTGTTCAAAGTAATTTCTTTACACATTACATCAAGAAATTACTTTGAATAATATTATAAAACTTTAACTCTCGCCAAACAATACTCAAACTGTTCAAACTCTTGAAACAAAACTTATTTAGTAAATCAGTACAAGGTAAAAACTCTCGGCATGGATAACTTTTCACACATTGATTCTGATTCCAAACTGCCACGCCTATTCTGGACAGTTTCTCCCGTTTCCTTTAAATGTTCCCCTTTCTCTCCTACCGGCAGTATTGCAAAACGGAGTTCGTTTTCTCACCAACACCGCCTCGCTCGCCGCTGGATAACCTTGCAGAGTACGACGCCGTCGCTCCGCGCTGCTGCACACTTCCTGTGCGCTCGCCGTACGCCCGCTGTCCCGCGTTGGTTTCACGTCTTTCTCCCCTACACGCCCTGCCTCTCGTCACGGACCAGACCCTTCTCACGAACGCTTGAGCCTTCCGAACGTCCTTCTTCTTCTTCTTCTTACGCCTCACGGGAATATAATCGCGCTTCCAGCTTTCACGAAATTTATGCGGCGCTGCTTCAAACTTGCATGCGCGGCCTAGATACCACACTTTTGACGTGTGCAGAAGTAGTTAAGAGCCGTATGATCGTGCTGGATACAATTTAGTCCTTCTGCGCGAATTTGGGCAATTTTGAGCTTATTGCCAGCTTAAACTTTAACACACTCTCGCTCCTATGCTAATTTATTCACGGTGCTACTACAAAGCTTTTAACTGCATCAACTCGTCCATATTCACTTTCTGGCTATCAACGGGTAAAATAAAACTCCTATTCTACACCTAAGCTGCGTAGTCACCAGTTCACCTTCCCCTGCTGTCGCCGTAATAGAAGAACCTTCCGCCATGGCGTGCTGCAGTATGTATGTCACCGTGCCAGAGGAAATTTTCAGGGGCGGGGTTTTCTCCTCCTTCCTTGACCTCCCCGGATAACTTTACTCGCTAGTTCGAGCGCTCTTGTTCGGCCAGCTGTTCATAGATGGCGCGTTTACAGGCCATTGCTCCGCCGCGTATATTCGTTTCGCTGTTCGTAGGTGTTTCTGCGTTGTTGATGGTGGCGTTATGGGCTCGTCTGAACCCATAATGTCACAATATATACACATATACATATAAAAGAACAAGATTTTTCCACTGTTTCCATACCAGGTTCCTGCAATAAGATATTTTCTGACGAAATTCGCTTTTTTTCCGGCGAACGATTGCAATACTTTCTCTTCGTACGAAGTAAGTGTCAAAAGTAATAAAACAGCACTATTATATAAGGTATTCCTGTAAACAAAAAAGGGTGCAAAATATTATCATCTCGTAGGAGTGATACTGAAGTACTGCTAAATATGCAAGAGTAAGAATATTGGTAGGTATGCTTCCAATTCTTGCATCCTATTGGCTAAAATTTCGTGAGAGTATAGTCACTGTTTAGAGCAAGAAAGGTCCGCACTGCTCGGAAACCCAGAGCGGAAAATCCCTTTGAAAACGAATCAAGATGTTCACCAGACTTTACCACGGACACGTCTTCCGTTTTCAACCTCGATGGTGAAGGGATTTGTGTAGCATGTGTATATCTCCCTCTACAGCTCAGTGACCTCAAAATTATAGCTGGACGCAGAACTGCAGTACATAGGAGTGCTGAAAATTATGATAATCATTTTCGTTATGTTGGCTGCGGTGAACGTCTACTTACAGACTTTTTTAAGGAGTTAAATGTGTCTTGTGTGTTGTTATTGATGCTTAAAATTATCTCAGTCAACGAAACTGCCAAAGTATACCCTATCATTCGTTTTTAAAGAACGCCAACACAATGGACATAGGTTTCAGTTCCACAGGTATGTAAATATTATTCCGTAAAATTGATGAGAATGAAGTCCTGTATATTATTTTGTAATCATTCCTTTAATAAAAAATTGTAGGTTTCTATTTTCAACAATAACTAATATTTGACCTAAGTTGAATTAAAGAAATTATTAAAAACATGCAAACCCAGAACACTCCCCTGCGTGAATATTAAAAATGTCTTCAAGAAATGAAATTCTGCATTTTTGCTGAAATATATTCAATTTGTCTTCAATTTTAAAGTTTGTAGACGCCGAAAAAAATTCAAACTTTCACAATTTTCGAAAATTTAGTGTTATTTGTGAAAATCGGACCTATGCCATGTTAATAAGTGTTGTTTACTCTATTCATACAAGAAATTCAAAGAAAAATTTGGAGCAGTTTTTAAGAAAATTTTGAAAATCTCCGGGGGGCTTTATATAAGGTACCCCCAAATTTTGTAAAAAATTTTTCAAAATCCCAAAGCTTTGACTAGAATTAGATCGACCGGGGAATGTCAATTTTGGAACAAATCATACATATGGTTTAGGCGCTAGCAGTGTTGACGGACGGACGGAGGGACGGAGGGACGGAGGGACGTTTTCCTTTCAATTGGTTTTTCGGTATCAAGGACCTAGAAAACAGGGTTTCTGGCTACACCACATGGTAGGGTTTTCTTCTTAACTTAGCAACTGGTTTTATCCACTTTTTCGTTTTCATGGCCCGGCAATTAATTTTTTTCCGCCAAAAATTCGCAATTTTTTCGCACAGCATTACATAACTTTCCCTATACTACGTATATCACTCCGTGTATACGTACGTATACGGGAAAGTATAAATGGAGGATGACTTCAGATGAGCTCAATGATAAAGAGTTAAAAGTTGCACTAAGAATAGATTATAAAAAGAAAGAAATGACGTTACAAAAAGGATTCAGATGCAAAAGAAAGAATATTTTAGCAAGCTGTTTGAGAATAGCAGACAAGACATTAAAAACACTTGGAAAACTATAAATAAACTACTCGGAGTATTAGAGAAAAAAATCTTTAAGTGAAGTTATAATAAAATATTTGAGAAAAAGTAACACAATTGATCATGTTGTAAAAAGATTTGCTATCACTTTTCAACAGCAAACAGATAACATTGCACATAAGTGTAATCTAGAAGTCTTGCCAAAAATAAGAAAATCACAGAGTCACTCGCTTTTCCTGTCCCAAATTACTGGAGAAAACTAAGTTGTATACTTTTATTTGTTAATAAAAGGGATGGACGGCAATAAAGCTCCAAGAATCGGTAATATAACCATAAAAGATATAAAACTAAATATTAACACAATAGCACCAATTATTATGAATATTATCAATATAAGCAGTAAAAAGGGAACATTTCCAGACAAATTAAGAGTCCATTATCAGGGCAACTCATAAAGGTGATAAGGGAATAAGCAGTAAAAAGGGAACTTTTCCAGACAAATTACGAGTCCATTATCAGGGCAACTCATAAAGGTGATAGTCTCTTAGCCTAAGAAAATTACAGACCAATTTCCATTTTAAACACAATTGGTAAAGTATTTGAAAACTATGTCACAAAAATTGACGAACTTCTTGAAAAATTTTCAAATAATAGTAATAAATTTGTATATTAGAAATACAAAAGCACTACAGATTTATTGGAAAATTTAGTAGAAAAATTAAATGAAAAATTACATAAGGGATTACACGTCATGGCATTAAGTATTGACTTTCTAAAGCATGTGGTGTGATAAACCATGAAAAAATGTTAGAAACACTACAATGTGTAGGAGTAAGAGGTAATGTGTTACAACTACTTAGAAATTATCTTGAAGGGAGAACTTTTAGAGTAAAAATATATAACACTTACAGTTAAACAAAATCTGTAAAAATGGTAATCCCTCAAGGCAGTTTCCTTGGCCCTATACTATATTTAATATTTGTTAATGATTTAAATAAATATCTAGAAGACGGATCTTATTATGTATATGCTGATGACAAGATGCTTATATCTACAAATAAATATCAAAAGAGGACAGAAAATGAGTTACAAGAAAAATTTTGAATATTTAAAAAATGGTGCCATTATAAAGGATAAATAATTAATGAAAACAGACTGAAATATTGCACATCACAGCACTAAAAATTGTAAAAGCACAAGTTAAAATATTCTTTCACAAAGTAGACTGCATTCACAAGGATTTTAAAAACTGTCAATGCAATAGTATAATAAATTCTGTAAGCAAACTAAAGTATCTGGGCAAAATTTTTTAGCAAGAGGTGAGCTTGAGAAAGCATATTTTGGAATTAAGTAAGAAAATTAGAGCATGTGTTTAGAAACTGATGAGAATTAAAGATTTCGTATCTTATAAAATTTTCAAAATACCTTACCTCTGCTAATAATCTCTGATTAGATATGGAATAGGAGTTTGGGAGGAAGCATGTAAATATCATACAGAATTTACAGAACAGATATATACATAACAGGTCTACTATAAACTACAGCCATTTATTTTATGTATTTTATTTTATTTATTTTATTTTATTCATTTCAAAGAATTCTTTGTTAATGGCTAAAGGAAATGCTAATACTTGTTGGCACATTGGCATCACAAATGATTCATATTTGGCGCCGTGGCAGGATTAATAACAATCTTTGGCCTTTATTGCTAGCTCAGAATTTGCTTTTTAAACGTACCGCGTCGGACTTCCCTCCAAAACCGCGTGCTGGCTGCGAAGAGAGCGGGTATATAAAGTATCTTTGTCTGCTCTCGCATTCGATCTCCTTTGTTAGTTTCATCTCCCTTCGCCAGGGGGCAGCGCCTACCGGTTTCCGTAGCCAAGCACTCTGGTGCAGAGATTATTTAGACACATTAGATCTGCGTTTTTAACCTATGTCAGCATTGTCGCCAAATTCAAACGCCGAAACAGCCAATTCAAAGTAGTTTGCTCCGCCCAGGGAACGAGCTTCAGTGAGCTCGCACTAACGATCCATGAGAACAGGTTAAGCTATCAAAGTTGGCACTACTGCCGCCGCTCCAAAACGTTTTCAAGTAACAACCCCCTTTCCGCGGGCAACACGCCAAAGGTACGAGTAAAAATTTTGTGGAATACAGATTAAAAGAAGGCTTTGCTTTTTATGATGTGAGAATGAGGTAAAAAGGTGAACGATTTATTCTATGATTGCTTATTTCTTCATATTATCTTCTAATAAGAGGGGTACATTGTGTCTTTTCAGAGATGGAGCGAGTGAGCATTCCATAACGTTCGTCTCGTCATAACCCAACTGATGCGCTCTCCCAAACTGAATATTAACCTAAATCTGAATCTGAATAAGAAGCTATATTCGCAGCGTTAACAATACTAATTTATAAAATGAATCTAGATACTGTCTTGTTTTCTTCTTTTATCTGTTAATTATTGTCATAATGCTGATTTATTGTTGATGATAATGAAGTTTGTTATTTTGAAATACAATAAAAAGAGCAAATCTATATATCATTCTTGGTTAATGGTGAGTAAATTATTGTGGAAGCGATAAGAAATACAATTGAAATTAATGAAGTGTCAGTGTAAACAAGACTTAGATTTGTTGATTTGTTAATAATGTATAGTTTAATTTCTTGTTTGACAATTGTGCTGCCATTTTACTTTATGTTATCTAATCTGATCTCTTGTGTATTAGGTAACCGATGGTCGCCAATTGGCCAATGAACATGAATTTATAACTTAACCAGGAATTAAATAATGTAAAATTAAAAACATTATTTCAATTGTAATGGTTCTTTCAATAGATAAAACTTGGTCAACAAACAAGATGATAGAATGTGCCATGGTCTACTCTGGGATCAGTACAAAAGTAACAGTTAACTCAATCCTCTCTGGCAAGTTCAATAAGCAATTAGAGAGAGAAGGAAGTGTACAACTGAGAAAACGTCCTATCCTTCGATTAATTTTAATATTGTACTTTGCTTTTATCTATAAAAGTTCAATTTCATTTTAATTCTATCTAAATCATTTGATTATTTAATTTTTTATGTCGTCTTTCTTATTTTTGTAATTGTTGTTTTTATGGTGATGGTGTTTATAATATACACTGTGTAAGTGTATGTACTGGAAATAAACTTATTTTCAATTATTATTATTATTATTATTATTATTATTATTATCATTATTGTTTCTATAAAAAATTGCAAATATCCACCATTCGAAATGCTACAAACATAATTCCATTAACTTACTCCGTTTTAATGCACTAAGATTCAATTTTTAGTTTTTCTATTTTCGAAATTTTAAGAATATTGTAGCTTAAGACACTAGTAATGTCTCAGACTGGCACAGCCGTATTAGTGTTCTATTTCCTTGGGTCTTCCCTAGGTGTTCGGAATTGCCACATACTCTTTCTTGCCAGCTACCATCTATCACCGCACAACGTAACGACGAATCCTCTCTTTGCAGAGTCTTTCTTCGAGCAAATGAACTTTATAATCTAAACAGAGAGACGAGGGTGATTTTTAGAGTGACTTCTATGAACTTTCCCTGGATTTTCTATTCATGAAACATTCTCTTGATCAGTTATTTTATTTAATATTTAGTCAGACTTTACTATATTTTTACTCAATTTATAATGAATAAAATTATTTTACTGACTGACACGAACTCCAAGACATGTTGAAGTGCCTTTAAATCCTTATCATAATCACCACATGATTTAAAATCAATCTATATATTTGTCACATCTTTTCTGACAATTTTGCCAATAATATTTCACTACGCACTTGTGAAGGTGATTAAGCACAATTCACATTTCTTTTTTTAATAAACTATGAAGTTGAATTTTGTGTAAATAATAAAGTAGATCAATTATTCGGATTTGGGGGCTTGCGAGTTCATTAAAACACTGATGTTTTAGGAGTCTATTTAAAATCAAGTGAATTATGTTAGATGCACATTAGTGTATTGGGATTCCTTGCTAGGCAGAAAATATTCCTCATGCGTATACCTTACAAAGGCTAAAAAAATTTCACGAAACAATAGAAAACAAGGACGGTGTGTTTCGTGTGAATAAAAGGGTGCCTTACATGAATACATCGATAACCGTGGTAAAGTGAGTTTCCTGGAGTTTCTTTGGATTGCGATGGAGCTCCTCCAATCGAGCATAATACTCCAAACACTGTTTATGGAGGTCACACTAAAACATAATATAGGTTGTGAAAATAATACCTTCGACAACACTTGTGTTCCATCGAAACATTTTAACTGGAAAATAGTAACGGCATTGAAATTTCATTTTTTAGCTACAGACTTAGTATCATAAAGTTTATTCAAAGGCGTTTTTGTTACTTTCTTAATAGTTCGTTTTAAGAAAATTACATCGAATCGTAAGATTTAAGACTTAATTTTTCTTCTAATTTAATTTATTTTTCTTTTAACAGGTGGTTATTCAAAAATAGTTAATAAAATATTTAACTTGAGTGAAGATTACTACAAATAAGAAATAAATATTTGCTATTTATATTCGCATTTGCTATTTATATATAAAGAATACGATAAAACATGCCATTGCTCTTTCCCATAACCGGCTGGCGCGTGGGTCGTTAGCGTCCACAGGGGGGGGGGGTTCTGGCGCTCGCGCACACCAATCCGTTTCGCCTGCATACCCTCTCCTCTAACCTGTTCTTATTCCCTCTCTCCTCTCACCTTCCTTTTACTGCCACCCTCCCCAAAGGCGAAGCAGCAACACCGACGTCATTCACCTCAAAAATTTTGAGGTGATTCCCTTTGAGATAACGAGGAAGAAAATCTTCGAGGGAAGGAAGGGGGAAGTCTCTGAATCTTGGCGCAAAAGCCAATGATAAGAGCCGCTTTGCCTAGACTCCAGGATTGGTCAAGTGCCCAGGCGTGGTTGTCCAAGCAGTGGAAAGTCCACATTTGGCTGCACAGGACATCACTAATATTGTGTGATATCGGGTGTACATTTTTTACAATTTATTTTTCAAATTTTCTAAAATTTTCCACTTATTAGTAGAATTTAATAATATTATAGAAGAGTAAAACTTCACCCTACATAAAGAGTAGGTTTGAAAAATTTGGAGCCATTTTTGAGAAAAGTAGTTTTCACATTTCTGTAAATACGAAATTGAGGCTCTTTTCAAAAAAGTTTTGAGTTTTGAAAAATCTTCATTGGAAATAATATTAAGCATTTTAACTCAAAAATGCAATAATGTATTGTGATATACCAAAAGACCTCACGGTATTGGCATGAAAATAATAGTATCACGCCTAGATACTTCAGGCCTGCTTTCTGCGATGATCACGTGGCTACATGGCAGACAGAGAGGGCAATGTTTATGATACACAGTGTTCGTTCTGTTCTTTGCTTATCTAGCGTTAAGTTTTCGAGATTCGGTAATGATTTATTAGATGAGTGTTGAAAACAAATGTGTAGGTCATTAATTTCATTTCGCACAGTGTATTGGATTTAATAAGCACGAAATGGTAAATAAATATATTGTTCCAAAGGGCCGGGGCAATTATGACATTAATAAGGTTGCTGTCTTCAAATTCCCTGATAATGAAAAATTAAAGCAGAAGTGGTTGCACGCTATTAAACGTGACAATTTCAAACCAACACAGTATTCCAAGGTACGTAATAATCATAATTTGTTCCTTGGAATTGGTGTACATAGGCCCTACTACTGGAAGTTATGTCTGTTGCATTTCAATGTTGGTGCAAGAAAAGTTAAATTTGAAAGTGTTGTAATGCATTTATTTAATTTATCACATTACACTTCCTAGACGTTATGAGTTCAAATTTTTTCAAGTCAATGAATTACACTTCCAGCCTCATGAAATACAGAGGGCTACAGCTATTAGATGTGATGATGGTGAAGAAATGAATCATCAGTTGAAGTTTCCACAACTTTTTCCAGGATCTGTTCCATCAACACTACCAAACTGTCCTGCAAATCTGTGTAAAACCAGTGGCAGTAAAACTGTAAGACAGAGTCCACAAAAGAAGAGACAGCAAAGGGAATACAGTAACCTTCGTTGTGTTATTGAAGAAAGCGTGAAAAGTTTTGAAGCTACAGAATGCGAACAATGTTCTGTTCACTTGCACAACTCAAAGCAAGACTGGAATTTGTTGATATTTCATAAGTTTGGACTGTAATAATTAAGGATCACAGGGTTTTATTTTTAAAAATTCAGTTTACACAACCACCTTGTAAATCTTATTCTTTAGTGATCGATGACAAACTCAATGTAAAAATGTACTTTCGTGAAAATTGTATTAAAAGAATTGGTGTTAAAGTAGTTTCTGAAAGTATTACGAATGTGGAAGAGATAATTGATATCCTTAAAGGTTTGGAATTTTACAACCATCCTCAACAGGAAAAACAGACAACATTGACTGTTTTCAGCAACAATGACTCTTGTTTCAGATATTTTATGTAATGTATATTTTCAGGATTCACCTTACAAGGAATCTGTGAATTTTTATCATTGAAGAACTGAAACTACTGCAGTGCAAGATAAAATGTTACTCTCCTGTATTTCTTGTGTTTTGTGTTTAATGTATTCAATATCACCGCATTGTTACAATTTTATGAGGAGCTCAAAATATTTATATTACCGCATTCAAGTACTATCAGGAAACTTGGTTCTTCTCTTCAATTTGATTCATATACAGAACAATCGGATGACATGTTTTTAAAATACATTAAATCAAAACTCGTTGAAAAGTTGCTCAGTGAGTACACGATTGTTATGATGGATAAAATACATATTAAGGAATAACTTGACTACAAGGCAGGAAATATTGTTGGAAGTGCTAATAGTTTCTCTGACCTAGCCTCGAGTGCACATGTTTGAATGACTT